>JSYX01000808.1:0-12265 GCA_000787465.1 Thermomucor indicae-seudaticae | reverse complement strand
CAATGGCAGCAATTTGTATTTGCCTGGCAGGTGCATCTAAGGTGTTTTATGGGGAGACGATTGCACCGCTTTCAAAGCAAACAGTCATAAGAAGACTGTATATTTCAAGAATCACCAAAGACACCCGACGGACCTCAGGTGCTCTTTTGGGCCCCTCTGCAAGGAGAGAATAGCTTGTTGTAGTTCATTGATAAATGTATAAGCTCAAAATTTTTTTCGCTGGCTTTTTGTTTTTTCTGACTTTTTGGTGTTGTACTTCGGAGTTGAAAAACATTTTTTTACTTTTAAGCAAGTTTTTCATTTGAGAGGCTTTGTTTTTCTCTGCTTTCGCACGTCTTTGGACTTGTTGCAGTGATTCAGTTAGATCACGTAGACAACAATCGCTTTCCGGTTCCAAAGCATTCAAAGAATATAGATTCTTGCCAAGACGAGCGAAGACTTCTGTTTTTCCTATTGTACTTTTATCACGAAAAGAAAGCGATTGTTTTTGATCTTACTGCTTTTCATACCCGTGTTTCTTTTTCTGCTCCTTACGTCTCCCCACCTTTCGCGTATTTATATTTTCCTCTGTCTTTTCATCATTGTATATACTGTGTCCTGCAACATTTCATATAAAACATGGGAGGGTAAGCGTGCAAATGGTCTTCGAGTGTCATGCGTTCTTCTTTCGCGAGGTCTGACTTCCTTTGTTCGCACAGAATCACCATTGCACACCCCGAAGCTAACGATTCATTTTCGACCATGGGCTCATATCCGCCCAGCCGACGGAAATCGCGAGTCGATTCGGCTGTTACTGACGAGCAACTCGGTCAGCTGCTGGCAGGCACAGCACACCCACTGTCCGAAGACGGCAACGTCGAGGATCTGACGGGTGAAATGCAAGAGATGATGATGAGGTAAAGTCTACATATATACACACACACGCTTGCCACGGCGAGGGGCGAATCCGACAGGACTCAACGGGACTGTCCTCAGGGAGTCAATGGCGTCGTGGCTTCAACCGTGGTCGACAGACGATTCTGCAACTGCCTTTGATCCTAATCTGTACGCACAATCATTACAACTGGAAAGCCTGTTTGGTGATCCAAGCGATCAATCGCAATTGTATGACGAATTTACTTTTGGTAAGGCTGCTTCTTCTGGCTTGTCAAAATTCAGCTGCCCTTTGCTGAAAGTTTTTCTCAGTTGCAGGCGATGAGAATCTTAGCGTGCCGCCTTCTCTGACGACAACGCCTGCCGCCAGTCCACAGATGCAGGCTGATACTGCTGAAGAGCTGTTGCAGGTGGATGATACGGATTTCGCAGCATCCATTTCGGTGCCGGAGCAACCGGTGATTCAAGTTGCTGAGGAACCCACTAGTCTCAAGCGTAGACGATCGAGCAGCAGCAGTAGCAGTAGCAGCTCTGAATCATCGGCGTCTGAAGAAGACGAAGAGGAGGATTCATCGAGCTCAGATGAAGAAGGCAATGTCATTCCTACCACTGTCGCTAACCTAAGCAATCGTCATCTTTCCCACTACTGGTCCTCGTCTGACTCTGACTCCGATTCTGATGCACCCTCCACTCGCCGCCAAAGCTCATCACCCAGTGCTGTTTCCAATTCGTATGCTTATATGCACAAGCGTCAGATCGAAGAGACGCTGCTGAACAAGATCACCAACCAATTACAGCCGGACAAGCTTCCTGGTATTCTGTCGATCTTGTCCTCAGAAACTAGTACGACGCAACAGACAGACGAAGTAGAGATCGATCTGTCTGGTCTCGAGCGGGAGAAACTGGTCTGTCTCTTGTCGTATGTGGATGCTTGCATTGTGGAACAGAACGGCGGGCCGGCTGTTAACGTTGCAGACTACATCATCAAAAAGCAAGAAACGAAAAAGAAAGGACCACGTACGCGCCCAGCATTGCGTGATACAGATGATGATGATGACGACGACGACGACGACAATGATTCTCGACCCAGACGAGGCCGACGGTCACAACAGCGAAAGCCACGACGACGAGTTGCGAAATCACGGCAAGAGCTGACCGAAGAAATTTTGGCGGATGATGACGAAGAGGAAGAGCAGGCAGCAGTACCGCGACCCGCACCAAGCCTCAGTCAGTCTATGTCTGGCCAACGACAAGGACCAATGTCAATGGCGTCTTTATCAAGACGACAAGACAAGGAGTCCAAAAAACTGTCAAGAAAGAATGGAGCTAACCGAAAGCGGTCAAGACGGAGCAAAAGGTCAAAAGATGATGATGACGCTGCAGTGGTGTCTTCATCTTCCTCCGCACTTGCCTTTGCTCAGAGTATAGACAGCATCGCTGTATCCAGACCCAAGCGGAGGGCGGCTCTTCACAAGCGGCGGTTGCTCGAAGATGCGCTGCTGCCTTCAGATGGCGAAGAAAGTGGTCCTTGTGAAGAAGGCACTTTAATTGTCTACAGTGATGAGCAGATGGACTTTGGTGTGACCGACAACAAGACTATCGTTCATGAGCCGTCAACAACCCCCGCAATAAATAGCACTCCTCTTCCGCAACTTCCTGTCCCTGATGACGACGATGATGATGTGGACGAAGAAATTGACATTATGTTATAATTATCCATCATTTCCCAACCTCTGTACAATTCCATTTAAAAGTTCTTATTGCATTTAATAAATTAACATGTGTCTTTCAACCACTGCATTCAATAGACTTTTTCATCCATTTGTAAAGGATAAACCTTGGATCATGACGTCTAAGCGCCCAAGCAAGTAAGAGCTTTGCAAAGCCAGTGGTAAGTCCATTTCAATGGCAAAAAAAGAACGTTTCCTTAAATCTCCAGCAAGTACTTCAAGGACTATCGCGGCCGCTGTTAAATAGCTAAAAATGTAACGCGTCTCTATACTGCTATGTCGCAAAATTCCAGTTGAAATATGGTATAATTATCCTGATTGAGTACAAAACTCTTCATAATAGTCATCCAGCAAGCAGTAAAAGCATCATATCCGTCCCGTTTTAACAAAATACAAGAGTTTTTATTCCTGACAATGGCTTCAGCGTTAAGAAAACCGTGACATTTATTTCTTCTGCAAAACATCACAGCGGTGACATGTGAGTCTTTGTTCCTCCTAACAGTTCTGTCTTATTATCTTACCTTGTTGGCTTCTTCCTCAGCCTTCTCGCGAGCACGCTTCTCACGAGCACCAAGGGTACGAGCAGCCGAACGAGCATAGCGCAGCTTCATGTAAGCGTTAACCTTCTTCTCTTCGTCAGAGATGGTACGAGCCTCAGGAGCGGCAGAAACTTGCTCAATAGGAAGGATGCCACCACGAAGCTGAACGGCCGAAGCGACTTCAGCAGCCTACCAGCCAAATAGGTGCTTTTTCAGTACACTTCCGATTCATTGGAACGCAACGCGAATTTTTACCTCAGAGTCACCCTTCTTGGGCTTGCCAGCCTTGCGAGGGAAGACGATAAGCTTAGCCTTGTAAGCTTTCAGGCGCTGAACATTGAGTTCCAACGATTCCTGAGATTTGTTGCGGCGACGGTGGTCCACAGCAATACCAATGGTGCGAGCTTCGTGGCGGTTAATGCCAGCTTCCTGTACCGCAAAATAGTTTTAACCTTTCCTCTCTCTCTTTTCCTTTCCATGTGCCTTTAGTACCTTGAGTTCTTCAAGGGTGAAACCGCGGCCAGCTCTCAGCTTCATGTTGTAACGGAGAGTTGGGCAACGAACAGCAGGGCGCAAAAGGCCATCAACGGGTCTGGGAGCAATGCGAGCAGCCTTTTGAATGCGAGCAATTCTTCTCGACTTCTTGCGGCCGGGCTGATCGAACCAGGTCTTCACACGGCGTTGCCAGTGCTTGCGGAAGTGCTGGTTGGGCAACTGGTTGTTGTGCTTTAATACCATTGTCTAAACGAGCCGAAATTGTGATTCATCGTGCGTAACAAGTTGATAAAGTCGCAATCGCAAACGCAAAGGATTATCCGAATGCGAATGGTCGCAATGCGTAGAAATTATAGAGAATTGAGGGAAAAAGCAATTCGGTAAGTCAACACATTCATTCAAAATGCATAAGCCTCCCCTTTTCCCCAGTTTCCCGCGTTGGACCATCAATCCATAGTTTTTCGGTTGCCAAAGATCAAAATACGACGATCAATCGTGTAGATGGATAGGCCAACGGGTGGATACGTGAGATAGGGAGACTATCATTTTCATATATACGTACGGATGGACCAGTTTGGAGAAAGAGGAAGTTTCTGAAAGGGAACCCAGCGGCCTAAGTGCATCCAGCAAGTCACGTGCCATGCCGGCGTGTCCGCGCCGGAGATATATTCCACGTTACATCTTCGCACCCTAGCCAGGATTGAAGTTCACACTGTCAATACAGAAAGTAGCTTATGGTAGTAAACTTTGAAGAGCTTCATTACGTGACACGTCCTATGTAGGCCGCTTTCGATATTGCAAGTCAACGCCGTTTTTATAGTTATAAGTACTAGTCGACTTGGTTTGCCACGGGACATTGATTTCGGTTTTGAAGATGTCTCTCTGACAGAGCTCTTTGCAAGGCTCTTAAAACATACTTTGGCCCCGAATGATGTAAAGATAACTTCGATAACACATAAAGTGACCGGACTCAGTTACTCCCGCTCACATTGTGTAGCAGAAATGTTGCCATGACGTGCTGCATCTCGCACGAGGAGAGAGAGTGGGCCCAGGTTCGATTTGCTTCCTGTGTCTCCGCGATAATCTCTGGAAACTTCACGACGAATTTAGCGTGAATCACGCGAGCTATCTTTTAGATACCGCATTATCGGAAGGAAATCAACCGTATTAGGTAAGTCTGATGCATATGCACAAGGACTTTGCATGCTTTAATTATAGCCTGCATCAGAAGCTGCGCCAATACCACCACTCTTTGCATTTGATCAGACTCGTGGAGCAAGATCTTTCGACGTTGCCATGGGGAAACCCAAAAATTTTTTAACCTAAAGTTTCTGATTGGACGAATTTCGTTATTGATACTCAAGCGGAGTCAGAAATGTTCAGTAAGTTTCAGGACGATGTTTACAAAAGCGAAAAAAAAAGGGGACAAGAAAAATGGACGACCCTTTTTCTGCTTACACACTTTATCCCACGCGCTTTCATTGACTAGATAATCACAAATCGGATATTTGTATCTTCGGAAAGAAACGCCCCCTTTTCAACCCCACACATCAGCATGAACGAATACATGTATACAACAGACGAGCTAAATACAAAGCCTATTTCCCTTTATCATCATGACCAGGTACCTTTTCCCACCACAGAACCATCATGTTCGTCCCAAACCGATGCTTCACCACCACCAGCGGCACTCGATGACTCGCAAGATATATCATCATCATTCGCTGAGCCTTGGCAGGACGTTAACGTTGCAACAACACCAGCAGCCGTCGCAACAGGGCCAGTATCTTGCGACTTGCAAGATGTGCTTTTATATTATCGATCGCAACCTGAACTTCTTCGACTCATATTACTCAGCAAAGTAGAGGAAGACAAGCGACGAACCGAAGAAGCTAAACTGCGTGCAAAAGAGTTAGACTTACTTTTACTGCAGCAACAACAACAATTAGTTGCGAACGCTGCGATGGGACTTGCAACACCTGAATCTATGCTCAGTCAAGGCGGGGCTGAGCCAATGTATATACCATCATCCATCGGCAACCATAATAATTCACAAGGACAGCAGCGGACACGGCAGACGAGTATCGATCACACATCGCCACATAATGCTTCTCGGCGTGATTCAGCGCTAGGCTCTTCGCTAGGTGGTTCTGACGAAGCGTGCGACGAACCCAGTGCTTTCTCCCCTAGCGCTTCGCTTTCTTCCTCATCCACGCCAACGTCGTTTATGCCTATGACAAGGTTCGTAAAAGCTGAGACTTTGTACAACCACCACAAAGCTCATTCTTCTGTACAGCTATGCCTCACCAATAGTGACTTTTGGGAAAACCGACATGATAGACAACAGCATGCAGATAGAACAACATCATGATACGACGTCCAGTGACGGTAATTCGACTCCAGTAACGAAACCTCAGCCTCGACGGCGGCGAGAAATGCAAGCAATTACCAAGATTGTCGAAACTCGCGAATACCCATACCTAGACGGCTATTTCTGGAAAAACAATGGAAACACTGTGCAAAAGAAGACAGGTAATAAGAGCATCTATTACAAATGCTCAAACAGCAGCAAGGTAAGGGGGCGAACCCGAAACAAGTATAACTCCTTGTTTATCTAATGGCTGACCATGGGACCTTTTCCAGGGCTGTCCGGTCAATAAAACAGTGACATGGAAGGAGAACGGAGAATACTTGATCAAATACCGTGGCGAGCATCTACCAGAATGTGGCAAGGTACAGCGTATCGTAGATATATAGACTTATAGAATGAAAACCATACCCAATATTCATTCATATTTGCCTCGTTTCCCCCCTCCCATCCAGCATAAATCAGATCACAACAGTCATCTTCCGAGACTGCCCAACACTGTAACTTTTCCCCATCTATCCCCTCCCCACTTCTGCCATGCCACTACTGTTATTTTGTTGCATAACACCTTCTCTTTTTTGTTCTTGTATCATAGTATGAATTACTTCTGCAGTCATGTGTACTTTATATCTTAGTAAAAGCGAGGATGGTTAAACTTTATCTGGGCCTGATGGGTGGGGGGTTAAGACTTTGTTGGGGGAACCACGTTTTTTTCTGAAGTCGCACGCCCGCACGCCGCCAAGCAACGGATCATTCTCCGCACTGTCTTCGTTTGAAATCGCGTACTTAATGCGCACAGTTCTCCCCTACAGTTCGGACAGACAAAACTGCCATGGAACAAGCTGGATTCCTTCCCTTCGGCGTTGGCTATTGCCGTGGCAATAAATGCGGAACCAATGAAAATCACAAAAGACGAAAAGCAATTTGTAAGCGATTCAAGGCCCAGAAACGGGAACGAACTCTATATATCTGCCCATCATTACAAAGGGCTATTTCCGTTGCTGAGAAAAAAAGGTTGGGATGTAGAAAATTAGAGATCAAAGCCATGTTTCTGATTGGCTCTTGCAACACCTCCTCTTTTCTTCCCTGAGCGTCACAGCGAAATTCTTATTGCAAGTACAGCAAGTTCCTTCCGTCTCTCTTTCTGTGCGAATCTCACCTGCCTTTCCTTCTCTATTTCACTCCCATCTTTTGGTTCTAAACCATAGAGGATCTTCGATTGCGTGTACTATAATATACTTTCCCTAGTACGGTCATTTAGCATGTTCGCGACCTTGGAGTTGCCCCTTCGAGGTATAAACAGGTTTTGCTCTTTTTGTTGCTCAAGCGGCATAATTTAATCCTCATCTTGGATGATTCGGGAAATGTCAGACGACAGTCGGCACAAACGTCTCAAAGTCGGGAGAGCCTGTCATCCTTGTCGATTGAAGAAGATCAAGGTACGATTGCCGGAGCTAATCTGCTCGAAATTCGCTAATCTTACCGATGATCGGTAGTGCGACGGAAAGCAGCCATGTATGCAGGTTAGGATATCTACACGATAAATAGTATGTTTTGCTGACTTGCTCTCGTTAACTTCTTTGCTTGTTAGTGCAAAGGTAAAAACGTTATTACTTTGCGAATCATATTGTGGTGGCTCATTGATCTATCTCAGCCCGCAGAAGGAAATGCATGTACCTGAAAAATACAGACGAAACTTACATTAAACTTGAACCCGTCGGAGAGTCGCCGCGTTTGAACGAGGCGTTTTTCCAAGACATAGCAGAGCAGACTCGGGAACAACATCAACGAATGCAGCAACAACAACAGCACCAGCAACGGCAGCAGCAACAACAACAAGAGAATCATCATCTTCCATCGTCAGTCTCCATAACCGAGGAAAAGCTTTTCCTGGCGAACAACTCTGATGCGTTGTTTGGTGGAGTACAAGATGACTTATCTCAGCATAATATGACCATACACCAGCCTGCGACGAGACCGGACAGAATGGTCGAACAATTAACGGATGAGCTGGTGCGATTGACACTGCACCAAGATACGGCGAAGCATAAGGACGATAATATCATGCCGTGGCGTAATTATGGAGACTTTGTTCGGTGGTCTCCGGAGCCTCATTTACCAAGCTATTATACAGCATCTGTGGACATGCCATCGCGCCAAGTACAAGAGCATCTTATCAACGTCTTCTTTAGTCATTGTCATCATCTTTTACCAACCATCTCGCGCAGCATGTTTTTCGACCAGCTCCATGTGAAGGGACCACTGATCACTCCGTTACTGCTAAATGTCATGTATGCGCACGCGGCAAAGCACGTGGATGATCCAAGTTTTCGGTCACACCCTGACAATCCGGCGACGCAAGGCAACCTCTTCTATAATCGAGCAAGGAGACTGGTTGACGATTTTCTGGATGTTCCGCGAGTGAGCACGGTCATCGCATTGCTGTACATGGCATCTTACGATTATGACATGCCTCATCCGGAAGGACGGTCGAGTCGAGCGTGGATGTACAGTGGCATGGCCATTCGCATGTGCATTGAGTTGGGGTTGCATACTGCCAATTACAGCAGCCAAATGTCTCAGTTCGATATTGAGTTGCGAAAGAGGGTTCTATGGACATGTTACGTGATGGACAAACTGGAGAGCTGTATGATGGAACGTCCCTGGATGTTAAAAGCTAAAGATATTGCCTTGGACTTTCCGACAACTTTGCCAGAAGACGATAACCAAGAACGCGTCGTTCTTGAAGGGTTCTCGCAGCTTTGCCGGCTAATGATTCTCGCAGAGCAAATCATCCATTTCTTTGCCTACGATACCAAGAACCGAAATGTATGGACTATGAATGAGGAAAGTCAGACTCTGCGTTTTATCGAAGAGATCCGTCAATGGCGTGAGAAACTCCCTGATGATTTGCGCTGGACACCTTCGAGTTCGGATCCGCAGTATTTACCAGGCATGACTTCCTCTTCGGTTGTCATCAATCTGCACTTGGTAGGCTATGATTTGGAGCTATCGTTGCTCATGTGTTGTCGGTATCAAGACGAGCAACTGCATCGTGCAAAGCGCCGAACGTTGGCCAATACGATAACACACTTGGTTTCCCTGACGGTCGAACATCAGCGACTGATGTATACCTTTGCGCTGTCTGCGTTCTCGGGCATCTTTGCTGCGTTAGTCCACGCAAGCGACTTTGAGCAGCCGAATCCACAGATAGCCGAGGAGGCCAAAGCACAGTTCCGCAGAAGCCTTAAGGACATTCGTGCGATGGTCGAGCGTATTCCTATTCGGGACATGCGGAATTTTGCACGACTTGTCGATCTGACACTGCAACCCCAAATGAATGGATCACTCCCTATGGGCGCCGTTGCCACCACCGCACCATCCTCCTTAGCCTCGTCAGCATACGCAAACGCATTCTCTGCCATTACCGATCTTTGCAATAAGAACGACAATGTGATACAGCGTGTTATGAACCCCACTCCTGTCGATTTGTTTGGTAATCAGCAAGATATAGCCTGCACAAGCGCCGTGCTTGACACCACGAAAGCGTTCGTTCTGCCTACGAGTTCTGCCTTCTCACCCATGAGTAGCGCCACCGCGTCTCATCATTCACCTTATGCATCCTCCATCATTCAGACTCCGTTTACTTTTGATCCATCAACATGTATACCGTCACAGTCTTCAGCCCCAGTTTCATCGAGCTCTGGATCCTCTTCACCTGGCACTGCGGCCGCGAAAGCTGCTGCTGCTGCTGCCATTGGTGCAGTCGGAGCACCGACAGCAGGACCTCAAAAGAGCATTGAACCTGCCGACTACACCTTTGAACTGATTTCTGTGGCGGATGAATGGGCGCGATCGTTCATGTATCAATAAGGAAGGAAAAGAGTAATTCTAGACTTTTATCCATCACCCGTCTTGCGCAAGTTTCTCCATCTTTCATACAATTCCGTCTCTTTACCACTTACCTACTTTCATTTATGTTGTACATAACAAGTAATCTGTCCTAAAAAGAAGAAAGATACATTAATTTGCTGCATCATGTGTTGGCAAAAGGAAGAGCTCCTTGGACAGAAAGGGATGATTACACGGAGAAGGCAAGTCGTCACGGTTGGTATGAAATAATGCCTTGACGGTAACATGTTTTTGTACGAACATAATTAATAAAAGTATCCCCAAACTACGATGCGAGGGCACGATAAACAAATAACCGACTAACCAAATAGAAAGAATATGAAAACCTATCAATAACTTTGACTTGTAAAGCAAGGAGAACGGCATGCTGATATACATATAAAAGGAGCCGACGCTAACCTTGCAAGATGACTCTTTACGCTTTTCCATCTTTATCGTTCTTATGCAACTGCTGCTTTGGTTGATCGTTCTCGGCGCAAGTGCCTTTCTCAAGGCATCTGCGCTAACTGGCCGGTTTATGCACATTACAGGTAATGTTTCCCCAAAAAAATCTCCTTGCTCATACATGAACCGACTTTTGTCGTCTAGATATCCACTATGATCCAGACTATAAAGCAGGATCCGACCCGAAAGAGCTCTGCCACCGTGGTAGTAACGATGAAGCACCCGCAGGACTCTACGGCGCTCTTGGCTCCAGATGCGACTCGCCGAAAGCCTTGGTCTGTGTGTGTTAGCTGCATCAAGCTGGGGTGCGCGTTCACTGACGATCCTCCCTTTAATAAGGTCGATTTGACTTTTGATTTTATCAAGCGCAATTTGCAGCAAGTTGATTTCGTGCTTTATACAGGAGACTCTGCGCGACATGTAAGTGGCGGCCAAAAAAAAAAACCTACACACCACACAGACTGAAAGTGTACTCTTGTAGGACCGAGACGACGCGACCCCACGAACTCAGGACGACTGTCTGGACGACCAGAGAGCCGTTATTCGCTACTTTACAGATACATTTGACGTAAAGAAGACGCCGATAGTCCCTGTGATTGGAAACAACGACGTACACCCGCACAACACGGTAGGCGAATACGATGGCCAGTACAAATCTTTTGAAGCTCTATGGCAGCCTTTCGCGCTCAATACTACGAGCGATTTTCTTCGTGGAGGCTATTATAGTCACGACGTGGTACCTGGCCGACTTAGAACCATCCAGACCAACACGCTCTTGTTTTATAAAAAGAACAAAAAGAATGACAAGGACTGCGACAACGAAGACAGTTTGGGTGCCATGCATCTCGAATGGCTTCGTAGTATCTTGGACGACGCCAGATCTCAGAATATGAAGGTTTATATCCTGTAATGTACCGGAAAAGCACGCACACAGAGGCCATCATTTTCGAAAACTCACGGTAAAAGCTATAGTGCACACGTCCCGCCTCATAACCGTAAAGACAAGCCCTATTTCACCGAAGCCTGCTTATCGTCCTACTATCAGTTACTTGGCGATTATAGTGACATTATTTTGGCCCACTTTGCTGGTCATTACAACAGTACGTAAAAGGGGTTGTTTCAGTTTTCAAAAAGCAGAATCGCTTAATCAGTAGGAAAGGTGATATTCTGAGTGGTGTGTACAAGTCGCACGATGGCAGCTATGGTCAAGCAACTGCGCTGGCAAACGCACAGGCAACCAATTTCGATGCTGCAAAGAACAGGATGGTGACACCGCTCTTTAACTCTCCTTCCATTCTTCCGGTCTACAACCCTGCCATCCGGATATTTGAATACGACACAGAAGGCAAACAGCAAGTATCTCTTTGTAGCACAAGATATGGCGCAGGAGAATGGCAAGACTAACCAGTTCCCTTAGATATCCCTTTGGAACGATCAGAGACTGGCATCAGTATTATCTTGACTTGGAAGCTTTGCAAGCTGACAAGAACGCCAGGGTTGATTACCAACTCGAATATCAAGCCTCGAAATTCTTTAACGTTAATCACTTTGACGCTACTGGTATGCAGCGTGTCTTTTACGCATTGCAGGGCGACCGAGACGTACATGCAAGATACGTTGAACACGCCGTTGTAAACACAAATACTGAAAACGTCGACGAAGAAACTTAATTCCATCCTTTGCCATGATACACATGTTGTACGTCAGCTTGGTCCATAGATCTCGCTTTGCTTATCTAAAAGACAGCCTTATTAAAAAAAATAAGGTGTTCCTTTTTGTCCTGTAAAAGCCCAAAAAGAAAACCGCCAAAATTTATTTTTTTCTTGGTTTTCTTTGTCAAGGTTGTTGCTTAATCACGATGTCGCATCAGGCACACATCAGCTGCATTGCAAGACTTTTCAAAG
>JSYX01000807.1:0-12279 GCA_000787465.1 Thermomucor indicae-seudaticae | reverse complement strand
GTAAAACATGTTTCTTATATGCGTAATGTTTAATCGTATGTTAGCGCAAATTCGGCTTGCAGTTGATGTAAAATGTATTTCGAGTGATGCAAATGTTGAATCAATAAACAGTATTGAGAGTATCTGACGTGTATTTAGCTGCCTTGCAGTCTTTTAAAATCCTCTCGTCAGCACACATAATTAGTCTAATTTATCGCGCTGGTACGCTATCACTTCTGCAATATCGTTGGGGGATTTCTTCCTTGCTTCATGCCCAGCTTAACGCTGGAAATGACCGGTGTGAGCATGTATAAATGAATCGTTCATAGAAAAGTCTTGAGGTGATACCTTCAACGTATTCAACAGCAAGCGGGTGGAGTGGCCTGCGCGATTGAAAGTTGAATGTCCGAGTTCAATGCGTATGCGTCGTTCTTCCTAATTTGTGTGCACATGGACCTCACTAACCGTCTTCGTAATTGCGTCGCTCAATCGCAGCAAAAAGAAAAGCTAGAAGAGTTTAGAAGTGTCTTGGACGATATCCTCTCAGGCACGACGAATAATCCTGATCTGCTGCTTGGCAATCTCAAAGAGTATGTCAATCATATTCTAGACGAGCAAGTAGGCCTGGTCGTGGCGCGCCAGCTATTAAGCGAATTCATTGACCTATTCGACGAACACATTACGGATCTGGAAGTCAAGAAGCAACTGCTGTCGTTTGCCATCGAGCGCGCACAGCCACGTGCTGTCAGCTTTGAGGAACAGGTTTGCAACAACGACAACAGTAATAAGCCAAGTTTTCTTTCGCTAATGTCACCACCACCTCGTTTTTTTAGCTATCCCAACTTCGCATGAAACTTTCTTCTGTTTATGAAGCGCAAGAGGATTTTCTGGAGGCTGCAAAGGTCTTGCAAGGGATTCCGCTGGACTCGGGTCATCGGTAAAAACAGAGTTGTAGCAACGAAGAAGAAGACGATTAAGCGTTGTTCATTCGTCGTAGGACAGTATCCGATGAATATAAACTAAAGGTGTACATACGAATTGTCCGTCTCTTGCTAGAAGAAGACGAAGCGGTTACAGCCGAGGCTTACTTGAACCGGGCCGCGCTTCTCGTTCCTAATTCAACGGATTTCGAGCTCAACCTCACATTTAAACTATCACAGGCACGGATTCTGGACGCCAAACGACGGTTCCTCGAAGCCTGCTCAAAGTACCACGAGCTCAGCTATGTTCCTGAACTGGATGAAGATGATCGAATTCAATGCTTGTAAGTATTTATTCCCGACCCGTAAAGACAAAACTTCAGACAGGGTCTGATGAGAAACTTGGTTGGCAGAACAGCCGCAGTACAATGTGCGATATTGGCAGGTGCAGGCCCACAACGCTCTCGAACTCTTGCCATACTGTATAAAGATGAACGAACGCATCATCTTCCTTCCTTCCCAATCCTGGAAAAGACATACCTTGACCGCCTCATCCGCGCAGACCAAGTGACTGAATTCTTTGCAACATTGAAACCTCATCATCGTGCCCAGCTAGCAGACGGAACGACAGTGCTCGATCGAGCTATACGGGAACACAATGTCTTGGCCGTCTCAAAAATCTATAACAATATCAGTTTCGATGAATTAGCTGCCTTGCTCAGCGTTTCCAGTGAGACGGCAGAAGCCATTGCATGTCAAATGATTAGTGAAAATCGAATGGTTGGCAGTATCGACCAAGTGGAAAAGATCATCTCTTTTGAATCAGGCGGTGCAGCACATAACGACGAAAAAGGAGGAGACGCTACTGGATTGTCACCGACTGCTGGTGGACGAACCAGTAGTCGTCGTCTTGAGCCATCCATGCTGGAAATTGCGAAATGGGATTCTGCTATTCAGACACTGTGTCAAGATATAGATGCAGTAATATCGGCTATCCAGGCTAAACATCCCGAATACCAAATGAAAATATATTAGGCGCTTGTCATTAAACGAGTGGCTAAGTATTTGCGTCCTTTGGAGTATATTCTCTTTGCTAATATGACGAGGAACGCGGAAACTTTGCAAACATGTCATCAAATAGCGGAATACCTTGGAGCGAAAATAAGAAACGGAAAGGGGTCCTTTTCTACTGATGTTCATCCGCGCGGAAAGACCGGTGGCGCCGGTCAGCGCGAAACAATCCTTCCAGGAAAATCACCTTAGTCATTCGTATTAAGCAGAAAAAAGTGCTGCCCCGAAAACCTAAACCCAGTGTTCCTTTCTTTCTTCTTTATAGTATGACGCGCCTTGAACCAGCCAGTACAGCTGTTATTCCTGTTCACCCAGGAACAGAATGCTGGAATGTTGCGCGACTGGTAGTAGAAAAGTACGAGTTTCCCGTTCCCGATCCTCGGCAGAAAATTGCGTTCCTGTGGTCGCATGCGAACGGGTTTCATAAGGAAATGCTGCATCCCTTAATGCGCCGATGCCTCAATCAATTTCGTACAATGCATGAGTATGAACACGCTCATATAGATTTTATTGCGTGGGACGCTCGCAATCACGGTGACTCGGCACGTCTGAATCACGCTCACCACACCAAAAGCTGTAAGACACACATGTGATTTTTTTTTCCCCAAACCTAGGGAGCTGAGTTCTTCCTTTTTCCCAGTTACCTGGTTCGATCATGCAATGGATACACTCCAGGTCGTGCAAAGTCTAAAGCAGAATAGTTATGACATGTTTATCGGCGTCGGTCATAGCTTTGGAGCCACGGCAATGTAGGTCCGTTTGACACTCACTCAACGGAAGGCTAACTTGGCCGTAATAAAGGATTCTCTGCGAACTCATGTACCCAAAAACCTTCCACGGCCTTTGTCTTTTAGAACCCGTCGCGAGGAACGGTATCCTCGACTACGCGATGAGAGAGAAGTTCCCTCCCATCGCGGTCACTCTTAAGCGCCGAGATACTTGGGATAGTCGGTACGGTATATTCTGGTACTATGTATCCCCCGAGTCGCAGGTCTCTCCAACTGACTCCGCAACAGAGAAGCTTGCTTCAAGTCATTAGCAGGACGTCCGTTTTGGCGCGACTTGCATCCAGAGGTGCTCGAAAACTACATCGTAAGTCTACCACTACTGCTGTCTACGCAGAGGAGAATGTCGCAGAGTTGATAATAAGGAATTATCCATCTAGAAATATGGATTGTACGATACCCCAGATGGCAAAGTTAGGCTCAAATGTCCCAAGGAACAAGAACACGTGAGTAAATGTCCCAAAGTCGTGTGCTGCACCTCTTTATTAACCATCACAAGCTATGATAATGACAGCTTGTCTATTGGGTTGGCCCATTCGCCGCAGCAACTGCGTTTGCGGGTCTTTCAGCCATTTCCATACCTCTTCACTTTGTTCATGCTAATGGATCCACCTTGTAAGCAAACGCAAAAAATCCGAGGCAAAAAAAGTCGCAATTAATCACCATGGTTCTTACTTAGTACCGAACCTTCTCTCGCACCATCCATCGTTCAGCAAAATCCAAAGTGGATAACAAGCGCCATGGTCGAGGGATCTCATATGGTTCCAGGAGAGAAAAATTTGGATACATTAGGCAAGTGTGCAGTAGAGAGAACGATGTCTCTGCTTGTGGGCCTGCTGCTTGCTAATCATTATAGCTCGGTACAGTACCTCATGTGGTCAGTTTGACGGAAAGGGTGCGGAGATCTCTCCATCAAGCGAAGCTGTAATATGCTTTTGAGTAGTTCTGTGTTCCTTACCTTCAAATCACGTTGCCTTAGAGCGTCGATTGCTGGCAAGTAATATTAATACAGATCCATAGTCGTTTTCATATCCAAACTGGCTGTCAGTTGATACGTTTATACGATGCAGGCAAAAAACAATGATATACAATGTGTTGAATGACAGTATTATATACAGGAAAAGGAAATAGATCCGAGGCAAACACTTCGGGGTATGCCTATATGCGGAAAGGTGTGTGTATGGCAGAAAACAAAGCAGGATAGTGAATCAAGGCAATGGTGGAGGTGATAGTTGAGGTGGCTGGTCATCACGGTTAATCACTGCCACCAATACACTTATATCGTCAGCTTTGCCTCCCTATAACGTTTCCAAGTGAACAAAAGATGGTGATTAAATCATGGGACCGCAATGTGAATGAGGTACCTGATAATAGAGTCCTTCATGCATGGCTCTGACCTGGAAAGGAGACGAGGGATTGTTCGGGTCCTCACTGACGATCTTTGCCCGTCGGGCCAGTGCTTCCGAAATCAGCTGTGGCAGGATGGGCGTTCTTGTCGTATCATCCTCATCATCATCCAGATTCTGTATACAATGCTGCACCTCCTCCAATATTTCGTCATCATAGAGATTATCAAACAGGCCATCGGATGCCAGTATGACTATGTCACCATCCTCAATCTTGATTGAAAATTGCTAGTATACACCTCGGGTAAGTAATCATTTCATGAAACTACCCCTTATCATACATCATCTTCACCTGCGCATCCGCCGGACAATCAAAAGACGCTGTTCCGAGCTGATAAGGGAAATTGAAGGAATGCTGCTGCTCTTCGGATCGGAACACATAATCATCCTTTCGGATAATGGACACGCCGCAATCTCCCAGGTTGGCCACCCGCAATTCATCCTGATATAGCATCACGATACACGCCGTCGTTGATCCGACGATACCCTTCAATCCTCGTATCAGCTAAAATCCCCTTTAACCAATCCCGATGAAAACAAACATGCCTCATTTTGAGCGTCCAACGTCGTCAAGTGATATGCATTCTCTAGAACCAGTACAGGGTCTGCTTCATCTTGCTGCTGAACATGAGAAGGTCGTTTGTTATTCTTGATACGCTCCACTTCCATTTGTGCATAATGCATCAGTTTTCGTGAATATAGCGCCGGATTGGCGCCTACAACAACTTTGAGTAACCTCCTTTTCTCAACAAACAAGCCCCTCCTCCTTCTTAAAGTTACCCTTATGGGATCGCCAGCCCCCAACTCCGTCTGCCACACCCAGGGCGTCAGGACGTTGAAAGTATGCGTCGTCACCCACTTGAATGCTTGAATAAATGGCGTCTTCCTGCGGTGTTGGTAGTAGTACTTTGCCACTCTTTGGAAACCCAGCCGCTCCATACAGGAAGCTGTAGTAATGAGGTGTAGACGTGTTGAGTGCCGGATCAAAAAAGTCAATGACGTTTAGATTGGGTCGCGCATGATCTTGGTGGTGGTGGTAGTAGTGAGAAGAAGGAATCACCGCTGCGGACTGCCGCCAACATGCCGTTGCTGTATGGAGTAAACTGATACACGACGTTGTCGTCGGTCGTCGCTGTTGACATAAAGAAAGAATAGATCGCTGTGCGTAAATGACATGGCGTAAAAGCATGAGAGCCTTTTTCTTTTTCTTTTCGTTACTGGGAGAAAAATAGGGGAGAAACGGGAAAACGCTGGAGTTGCATATCGGATGCATTGCGGGTTACCCTTTATATAAGCCGCGCCGCGGGTGGCCTGTGTGCCTGGTGCGTGTTTAAAAATGGTATGATTCTATGGGCGTTTCTGCATGCAACAAACAAATGCACCACATCCGTTAAGGATATCCAATATTTCAACAACCCTGAAGCAATCGTCAATAGGGTTATGTCAGCTTCGATGACCACTTTTCGTATTATAGCAGCTCTGTGGTAAGAAATAGACTTACGGGGCGTGGAGCAGGCTTTCTGAGGGCTGAATAACCAAGTTCAAAGTTTTGTGCACATTTTGAACGTTCACCGCAGCCGACACTGTGAATATCGTGTTGATGAATATGAAGAGTTATTTGATTGAAGCAATACTGGCAATCTAGAGCGCTGTCTAGGGGGGAAGTGATTGTCCAAGCGATCAAGGCATCTCATATCTACGGATTTATGCTCGAAGGATATGTTCCTGATCGACGTACGGCATGATTATTACGATTGCTCAACAAAACGGCAACGCAGGCTGACAATATGAACCGGCTGCGACTCTGATGATTACAATGTGAATCACCGGAGTTAGGATGGTGCAGAGGAAGATATACACAGTGCGTTTGACCCAAATTATGGATAAATCTATGCGCAAATACAGTAGGTCAAGACAGTAAGGGTCCCCAATTTGCTGTCCCATGGTATCCAGCCTTGCCGTTGTGGATGGCTGTCAGGTAAGTATTCCTATGTCGCATGTCGAATCACCCTGATGAGAGATATCTGCTTCTACGTGTGGATGGTTGTACAAACAGTACGGACATGATGGGTGATGCAGATGAATGCTTCGAATAGTATACATACAATCTTGATGCAACTGCCACAATAAAAATCTATATCGCAGAATCCAACTATTGCCTTTAAGCCTTGATAAACATCGGGTTGACATTATCATTGAAGAACTATGGTCGATAATTATGCAGATGCGCCTGACTTACGTTACCGAGTTACAGCACAGAATGTACTGTATTCTCGCGTGAAGTGTGTATAACCATGTAGAGAAATGTTTCTAAGTTTTCCATGAAAGACAAAGTGTGCTGCTACGGATACTTTGCACGCCACGGTCGTGATTATAACGAGGCAAATGAATTGGTTGACAATGTTTCCCTGGCCATATGAGTGGTCTATGGTAACCAACATGAATAACTGATGCGCGTGTAATTACAGCCCGAACATGAGCAATACTTTGATCAATGAAGCAAGATTTGCTTTCTAATCACTTCTTAGAGCATGACGCAGGTGGAAGCAGGAACGCGCAATTCTCGGAACTCTGGCGTCTTGACTGATTCATTTATAGGCTCATAGGTTACCGGGTCAAGGTTCTTCGCGTCTTAAGCCGTCCACAGGGCACAAGGGGAGTTGCAATCCATGTGCAGTACTCATACATGAACTGTCATTCCTTGATATACAGACTTTGTTTTGCTGTATGTCTTTCGCGGACACAAGACAGAACACTGCAAAAACTCACGAATACCACGCTCTGAGATCGGGATGAGATAGGGATGAGATCGATGTGAGATGCTGACACAGTAAACGCCTTTTCTGGGACATGGCAGCGTCGTAGAAGTGATATGCCGACATTAATGCATGTCTCCATGTGCGCTCTACTGTAATATGTAAGCTTTGGATATCGAATATACGGCACATCCAGGTTAAAACTGAGGTACGGGAAAACACTGCATGGGACGACGCATCTCAGTAAATGAGATCAGATGAGAAGTCTCAGGAACGTTTAATGTCATGAGATGTTCCCGAGACGTGATAGTTTTTGCTGTGGCAGTAACGGATACACGACTTGGCAAGTTGGTGACAGGATAACCAAACAATCCTTTACTTTCTCCTTTTTCGCGGAGTGGCAGAAGAACTTGCTTGTTACCGCGAAGTATATGTGTTTGGATGCCACTCATGATGTGAGCAAATATCGCGATGGAGTCTTGTACACGCTGGTCATTCGACACGAGGTAGCAGCTTGCGGCGTTCCTGTTGCTTATCTTTTCACCAGCAACTTGTCCACTGGTTCCGCCACCTTGCTTCGCATGGAGTTTCATCAAAAAGAATAACCATCGATTGCAGTTTACCGGAAGGTAATACCATTAGTTCTGTCTGGAACAGCAATGTCACCATCCAATATTGCACTTGGCATGCTGCACGCGCATGGATGAAGAATCTTCGGTCTAAAGTTGTAGTGGATGGAACCTCCGAAGATAAGCAATCGGCGATGAAAGCCATTCGTGAGGAATTAAAAGCATTGATGTGGGAAAGAGATGTAAGCGCTTTCCACGAGCGTTTGGATACCTTCAAAGCACAATGGATGAACAGTCAGCCCCAGTTCGTAGAGTATTTTTTGTCTCACTCGGTAAACGGTCAGCGTTTCCGACGTTGGGCAGCATGCTTTCAACCGAATGTATATACCAACATGAAGACAAACAACTACGTGGAATCCTGGCACAACCGCTTAAGACCGTCTATCTGCAGCGGAGGCGCACGCACAGATTGGATTTGCTTGTCAACGTCTTGACAATTGATGTCGAAATTGACATACAGCGTGAAATCCGAAGATTGACGGCAAAAGTCGGCCCGATGAGCAAAGAGGAGAGAAGGATCCGCGCCCAAGAAATGAAAGCCGAGGTCATAGACTTATAATAGGTCCAACTATTGGTCAGTCAAGTTGCAGACGGAGTGTACCAGGTGAGCTCATTCCAGCTGGATGGTATCACCTACGAGATAAAGTTTCAATAATTGGTCTCCACGTTTTACATCTAAAATTCCGATCCTTGAATAGGTCGAAGCAGAAGGAAATCAATTGCTCTCTTGTTCGTGCCTTGCCTTCACGCAATCGCGTCGCCCTTGCAAACATATGTTCTTGGTGCAACGTAAAGAGAACGGTATGTGCGTTCGACCGATCGCGTCGTCTAGTTTGTCATACCAGGAGTCCATGGAGCCCAATAATGGCATACAACTCGACAATAGCCAAGACGCAGTCAGCACCAACAATGAGATATCGCCACAGCAGGAGTTCCTTGCTGAATGGACGGTCTTAGAAGATTTGTCGGCAAGGCCACCGTTCCTTCCAATCAGCAAGACTTGACGCGGCAGTTGAGAGAGATTGATGCTGAATTCGGTGAGATCTCTGTACTTGCTCCAAATGCGAATTTCAGGAGACGATAAAACTGCAATCGCTGAGTCCGTTGACAAACAAAAGATATTTTATTGATAATCGCGGTTGACTACGCATGCGAGTGTACATTTCGAGATTACAATGTTGCGCATGTGTTCATTAACGATGAGACCGGTGGTCAGATTGCGAGATGCGATCAGGGCAATCATGAGTCAACAAAGGGTCAATGGCGACCGAAAAAAAACTAAGTCGAGGGTAGCAACACATGGCGGGATTTGAAAATCAAAAATTTTTGAAATTGCGGGGAGGCCACTTACGCTTACGCTTACGGACTAGGGCTCCGAGATTTCCGACCGACCGTCCGGCCGACTTCCAACGTTGGAATTCCGATCGACTCGTGTCGGTAGAAAATTTTCTGCCGACCGACCGACTTGTCCAATTCGGAATCCTACATTCTTCCACATTCTGTGTTGTCTTGTGCTATCCAAGCATCAAGGACGTTCGACGCTTCTGTCATACTGATTCTTTCTGCCTACAAATAATCGAGTTAACAAAGTTTGCACCTAAAAAGACATGTATCGTTTGCCACTTGCAGATGCTATTTTCGAACACCATCCCATATGTTTATGGGAAAGCGATTTCAGTTTGTACTCCTTTTTTGCATAGCTCAATATCGCTTCCCAAACATCCATGTCAAGCTCATGGCCACTGCAAGCTTGATCAGATATGGCAAAGATGCAGTTGAGGGCACTACATATGGAGTAAGCGCAGTGAAAAATTTCAAAGATGGCAGAACTTACAGTCTGTCATAAGGTGATAGTGCTTGCCGCAATTTTGCTGATTTGACGACATTTGCACGATAACGTAACAGCTCGTCGCTTATGTGCCTTTCCGCAACTACCCACTATTGATTTCATGTTAAATGTAGAAATCACAGAAGCATGAGCCAATTTACCTTCTTTGCATCTTCTGGAATAACAACTTGTTCTCGGCCAGGTCCAACAAGGTGATACGGACAGTTTTTAAACCGTTCGGGGTCCCCATAACCGAGGAGTCATTGTCGTCAATGCTTGGAACATACGTCCAATGGTCATCTTCAACATCGTTCTCGGTATTAGACAAGCTTGCATCGCTGCTCGAGCCGTCATAATGTCGTCGAGGTCTTTTGTCACTACGGCAAGCGTTCTCAGATTCGTTCTATGAAAGTTCGGTCAATTTTCTACGAATCCACTTCCAGTCGCCGCCGTCGCATAATTTTCGACGAGTTTTCGACGACGAGTGGCTACAACACCAGTTCAAGCGCAGTTGAAAACAGTCACCATGCACTTGTTACACAAAAGCGTCGACGAAATTTCTCAGATTAGCCCGATAATCGGCAAAATCGTCGCTCGAATCGTAGATATCTCGTAGGAATCTTGTCGAACGGATCTGCGAACGATCGCCGTAGTGTGTTCACATGGGCGTCTTGCAGCGAAAGCGAAACCGAATTACTGGTTCCTGTCACAATCGCACCGACGTTGCTCCCTCCGTCCAAAGAAACGTTCACACTATAATTTACGGGACTTCCATAGCTTATGGGACTTGCGGCTCTTGCTTTTGTATCGTTGGACTGATCATCTTAACACGAACAACGTCAACGACACTATGCTTTTAACCAAAGCATAGCCAACACACCTTTGCTGCGTCTTTTAAAGTTTTCAAATAGCTCTTCAGTCCCAAAGAGAAATAAGGTAGCTTTTTGACTTTATCGAGCAAAGCGACGTACTCTTACACCCTTGTTTCATGACGACCACTTTCGTTCGGGTCGAATTTCTCGAATTGGTCAAAGGTCCAGTTCATGGCGGGGAGGGCTCTGTGTTACTGACCCGACCCTAATACCGACATCTCTACCGACTCCATGTCAGTATAACTTTTCATCCCGACCCATCTGAACCGACTCGGAGCCCTAGTCTTTCCTGTGCTTGTGAACAAATCCGGTCGACAGTTGTCACCGGCGAGTCAAATTAGGAGCATAGGCATACGTGCTCTGTGGTTTTGCATGGAAATCTCAATGCATTGCCGGCGAAGGTATATCTTGGCCGAACTGCTCTTTAGAGGACCTGGAATTGATCTGAATCCAGGTCCAACGAAGACTTTTAGCTGGTCACCTAGAACGACCGTGCTCGTACAAAGGATGTTGATCGTGCTGGTGCCAGTGACAAGCTTCTATCTTTCCGATGCAGTACTCGTCAGTGGCCAGACATCCTGGTATCAAGTGCTTGTCGAGGGTGGCAACGAAGTAGGAATTGAAATACCCTTCTTGAAGGCAAACGGATCACTGTGAGTATAAATCGGCCTTCTTCGCCCATACGTCTCCACGGTATTGGCAATAATTGCCTGCCTATTATTGCTGCTCAACATGATACAACCAGCTAGGATCTGACCGCAAGCGTACCTTAATTGTGGCCGGAAAATCCAGTCCTCATTCAGTAGGTCGCAGATTCAATCGTGCATTTCGATGTACTTTCGCGTCAGCAGGATAGCAGAATACGGTTAGACAGCCAGTAGGTGCTTTAAACCAGGCGCAACAAGCGGTAATCAGTTTGGGCAGGATTCTCTATCAAACTTCCGTTTTGTGGATATGATTCGACCGACAGATGTCGACCCACTGATAGAGCTCTTAATTGGGACCGGTCGTCCCGACACCAGTCCCATTTAATAACCGGAAAAACGGGTGTCCCAATTAACCGTCCCGGCCGGGTCTCAGGTCGTACCCCTGGCCCTTCCCACGTATGACCCGTCTCATTAAGAGCGCTACCCACTGGATATTTGGCTGCTGACAGAAAGGTATGCAAGAGCGTATTGTTCGACACCAAGACCATCGGTGATTGCAAATCGGCTGAATTCGTGAATTTTTACTGGTAGACTTGGGAAACAGCTTTTCTAATTAGAACCGAATAAAGCACATACAAAGAGTCTCACAGTACTTACTGTCTCTCTCAATATCGAATAGCCTCACAACACCACAATTGGATCGGATCGCATGTTGGATAGCCGTGCCCGCGCTGATGCCGTAACGTTTTCCTAGATTTTTTCGCGCATAAAAGCGCGAGCTTTGTTGATGCTACCAGCTGTTTGCTCTTCTATTCCAATGTCACTCCATGTCATGGATCATTTCGCAGATTCTGCGGGAGTGATTTTCACAATCTGGAACAGTGCATTCGAATGTCAATAAAACAAGGTGCTAACGAAACCGTGAAGTATCGAAAGTGAGTATACATACGTAATGTCCTTTGACGAACGGAGAACGCGTAATATAAATGAGGAAGGTATAGCGAAGGAGAAAGAGGGATTTCTTCTGAGAGCGCCCTAAAACTGAACACGTAATGTTGGTGTCGAATCTTGAAATGACAGGAGAAGATAGAGACAATTTTTGGGTTCTTGCTAGGGGTCGCAATTTGACAGGTCAGGTCACCGGTCAGAAAAATCGAACAGAGTCGACCGGCGAGTCAGGCTGCGACCCGTATGGCGGAATATTGGAAGAATTGCTAGAATGGAGAGATACCGTGGTAGCAACAGCTAAATCCAGAGAGTAAATGCTCGACAGGGGATAGGTATTAGTTAGATCTTTTCTTGCTCGATTTGGATCATTGGACTTTGGTCGAAATTGAGCGTTTCAAGAAGAAAAGCCATTGCAGTAGGCGGAAGGTCTCAGACTGG
>JSYX01000806.1:0-12309 GCA_000787465.1 Thermomucor indicae-seudaticae | reverse complement strand
CACACCAAGGACATTGACAGTTTTTTGCAGCCGCTGCTTGAAGAGCTTAAGGTTTTGGAGCAATTCGGAATGACCGTCGTCTGCTCGGATTTGTATTGTCTGCCTTGTGGGCTACCAGAATACAAATTTGGTATTCGGTCTTTCAATATGTTCGGATTTGCACGGTTTGTTCGGATTTTTTTCCCATGGTGTAAAGTAAAGCAATGCAAAAACAATCACTTTACAAAATGTATTCAATTTTGAGTAACTTCCTCATGTATTAAGGTGCAAAGAAGACCTTACCTTGGTACGAGGAATGCTCGACCAAGCAATGCAATTGAAGAAGAATGGGGATCTTCCGGGTGATGGATGCTATAACCATATACTGTCTTTTGGTGACTACAAGGCATGCCACCTCCCCCCCACTTGTTCCAAATTCTCCAACAGAAACAAACGAGGGCTAGCTTTTTATACGAAAATGACCATCATACGTCACTGTGATCAATCAGTCTGACTGAAACCAAAGAATGGTTCCAAACTGTCGCAGCTATGTGTAACATTAGTTGCGCGCAATTACTCTTCCTTTCATTCGGTTCAAATATGGTTTGCACTGGCGTAAATCCTACTTTATGCTCGATGCAACTGAATTTCTGCTTAGCGCAAATTTTGGTTTATGCTTTACACAAAAGAGACCTTTCGAGCAACGCAAACATTACTTCAAAAACCAGTCGACTCTTTAAAGTTGCTTCACTCATTCATGCCAAACCGTCAGACTCGTGGCGCAAAGCCACTTTAGACGGCTTTTCGTTTTCATGCTTGATAGGCATTTCCTTTTTGCCAGGCCTTATTCTTGATTTCAAGGAACATGTCATTGCAGACTCAGGAAACAGTTGCTGAAGACAAAGAACCACAGAGTCTACGAAATGGGCAAGACATGATAGACGATGACGACGATTATGACGATTACGAGGACTATCTCGACGATGAGCTTAATGATACAGATCTTTGGGACAATGCCACGGGAGGTTAGGAAAACAAAGCCAGTTCATTGCATGCAGAGGAAAAAGAGAGAGAAAACTGAATAGAGAATATGTATAGACTTTACGAAACAATATAACAAGTTGCGACAACAGGTAGGGGCCAGGGCAGCAGCAGCTACTGCTAGTCAGACAACCCCTGTCCCTGCATCGAATACGGCGGGCGCACGACGAGCAGCCGCAACAGCAGCAGCGATACCAGTGCAAGAAAGAAGACGAGTTTTGGAAACTCAAATAGAAAGCCTGGGACACTTTGCAAGTCGAATCCAAGTAGGCGATTATGTGAGTAGGAAAGCTAGCGGCGAGAGGTAAAAGCGTCTTTGGGCGAAAAAAAAGGATACGATTTGCTGACGGAGAAGGTTTATAGGACCATCAATAAAGATAAAGCTGATCGGGCTACCGTCGAGCAAGCTCTCGATCCGCGAACAAGAATCATTCTTTTTAAAATGTTGAACCGTGGTATTATTTATGAAATCAACGGCTGTGTGAGCACTGGCAAAGAGGTAACGCAGAATGTGCGGCAGGTGTTAAGATGATTGTCCTAAGCAGTAAAATATAGGCCAATGTGTATCATGCTACGACAGAAGATGGTGAACATCGTGCGATTAAAGTATACAAGACATCCGTTTTGACGTTCAAAGATCGAGACCGGTATGTTACTGGCGAATATCGTTTCCGGCACGGCTACAGTAAATCCAATCCTCGAAAGATGGTTAAAGTGTGGGCCGAGAAGGAAATGCGCAATTTACGGCGACTCCAGCAAGCGGGTATCCCGTCACCGCAAGCCTTGGTGTTGCGGATGCATGTGCTTGTTATGGAATTCCTTGGTGATAAGAATGGATGGTAAGACAGACATAAGCTGAACTCGAGAAGACGAAGATGTTTCTCAGTTGATTCAGGGCGTATCCTCGTCTCAAGGATGCTCAGATCGAAACGTCAAAATATCCAGGACTCTATTATCAGCTCATTAAGAACGTACGAACCATGTATCAAGTATGCAAGTTGGTCCATGCAGACCTGAGCGAATATAATATATTGTGAGTAACATAGACGGCGTGAGAAAAGACGAAGGGTACTAAGCAAAAGAAATTCATGTGCAAGATACCATTCACGGACGTTGTACATCATCGACGTATCACAATCAGTAGAACATGATCATCCGCATGCGTCTGAATTCTTGCGAAAGGACTTGGCGAATATCACGGATTACTTTGCAAAGAAGGGAGTCCGTGTCATGAGCTTGATGGATCTGTTTTCGTTTGTTACCGACGTGTCATTTGGCAATTCGGACGAAGAAGTAGATCGTGCTCTTGAGCAAGTAAGGGTCAAGGCATCTGTTGTTGGAAAAAAGAATAGCCTATTCTTATTTCCCTTGTGCGCTTAGATCCAAGCCAAATTGAATGCAGAACCAGAAAAAGAACGTGATCTGCTGGAAGAAGAAGTATTTAGACAATCATATATACCGCAGACACTAGACGAAGTAGTCGATGCGGAGCGAGACACGCAAAAGATTGCCAAAGGCGAGGGCAAGGATGTAAGCGGATCGTGAACCTTAATACACGGGTTGTGCCACAAGCTAATTTTTACAGCTGGTTTATGCGAATCTATTGGGCGAATCCAATTTCACGGAGGATCAGCATGCTGAGTCTGTGCAGCAGGAGATGGCTGATCTGAAACTAGATAACGGACGGGAAGAAGAAGACGCGTTGTCATCTGAGATTGATAATAATAACAATACTGAAGATGAATCCTCATCTTCAGATGGTGAATCGGAACGCAAACCAAGAGGCAAGCGGTTCGAAGACAAGGAAGCCAAAAAGGAACGAAAACAAAAGGCAAAGGAAGAAGCCCGTGAACGGCGGAGGCACAAAATGCCCAAGAGTGAAAAGAAGCAAAAGATCAAAAAGTCTCAAAAGCGTAAATAAAAGAAGCCGTTTAATCTATTGAGGGCTTCGGTATTCCAGCGAGATACGGGTTATCTTCTTCTAGTTTCTCTTCCTCATCCAAGATCCCCCACAAGCTGGGCTCATAATTCTCGATCAAGTCGCGCTCTTTGTGGTACTTTGCGTGCCATCCTTCGAAACCGCCTCGGAGTACCATCACCTGGGGGGAACCATTCAACATGACAATCTCTCCATTGTACCACTCGAGTTTACTTATTACTTTCTGATCCGTCTTATATCCATTCAGGTGCCTCATTTCATTGTATATCCGCGCTGCTTTAGGGCCTCTTTGTTGTGATAAGGCGCAGTGGAAGAATACTTGTGGGACGTTGGCGATTCTCTCCAACAGTAGATTGCCTTGATCGATCAATTGAGCAGCTGGCACATTGATGGCGCCCGGAATGTTGCCACCCTGTTGTAAATGTGGTTTAACGACGATTGGATCAGAGTTACGTTGACGAAAAGGTACTTGCCACAAAGTCACTATCGCGTACGTCAATGACTACGTAATCTTTTCCAGGGATTTTTGACTTGTCCCTAATAAGTTGCACGAGCTCTTCGCTGTCAACATAAGGTGCTGCATAGGACATGGTTATTCAGAAGAAAGAGCTGTGTCTTTCTTCGTACAGGCAGCACAATTGACACTCCGGTTCAGAATTCCCGACACACCCACCCCTCGCTTCGGCCTCCTTTACCGATGCCGCATAATCGTCTGATCTTTACGGAAAATCACCATCATCATTAGAGAACTGAAAGAACAAATGGGTTGTGTATGTGTTATATTACAAGGGCGGCGGCGGCGGCAATACAAAGTTTACCCCGAAGAAGAGGAGGGAGGGGGGGGACAGCCGACCAGAAATGGAATGGACTCTTGGCGCTCTTTTCTCATTTGAGCAGTTTATCCTTATTGGCTGATGATTATTTTACAGAGCGAACCAGTGACACGGGGAGGAAAGGGGAGAGGAGAGAAAATGTTATAAAGCCCATATGCCTGGTTTATAGAGCCAGTTTTTTCCCTTTTGATCCGCCTCTCTCTTCTTCTTTTCCCTTCCTATATTTTTATTTTTATTTTTTCTACCTTTCTTCTTCCTAATTTCTGTCCCTGACAAGATGATGCTTCTGCATTACCCATTTGAGCTTGTTGCGCCCATGGCAGCGATTGGGTCCATCTTGCTCCTTCTGCTGGGACCGCTCTTGATTCCTCGCTTTTACTTGGTGTTCCTTCTTGTCTACTTTACTTGCTTCTTGTACTCTCAAATTAATCATGTCTTCAAGTTCTGGATCACAAGTTCAGCCATGATAAAGACGATACGGAACTGGAACCAGTCTCAAGCAGCTGGTGGAGACAAGAGTAACCCATCCTCGCCTTCAGCCACACCGACACGCTACTCTTCTTCGGGTGCCGTAGTGGACGATGACCGTCTGGAAGAAATGGAAGCGTCTCTCAAACTCTACGAAGACTCGCATTTCATCCACGCCTTTATCGTCCCCAACTATGCTGAGCCAGAAGGACTGCTGAGAGACACCATCAAACGTTTAGCCAATCATAGGTAAAAATAATGTTTGTTTCTTTTTATGTGTACATTGGCTGACAACCCTCTTTCTTTTCAGGAACGCACAAACCAATTATGTCATTGTACTTGCGATGGAAGCTTCCGAAGTTGGTCATGCTGCCAAGGCTGAGAGCTTGATGGAATACTTTAAGGACAGCTTCTTGCATTTTATTGTCACGGTCCATCCCTCGGACATTCCTGGGGAATCCCGTGGTAAGGGTTCCAATGTGTCTTACGCTGCACGTGTGGCCTGCTCCGAAATGGTTAGAAGAGGTTTGGATCGAAGAAGAGTCATCCTCACTGTATCAGACTCGGACTCGTCTATCCCAGAGCTCTATGTCAAGGAGGTAAATACCGCAGTCGGACCTTTGTATATTTATAAAGCCTAATGATATAACCCCTTGTATTTACAGGTTGAAAAGGCATTCACACAAGCAGAGGACCCATACTTTTTACTGTTTGCGCCACCCATCTTCTTTTCACGCAACTGCTTCGATGTGCCGGCTGCGGTTCGAATGACCGATATTACATGGTCTGCTATGGTGATGTCAAATCTTAGCAACAGTCGTGGGATTGCATTCCCCTGCTCGACATACAGCTTAAGCATGGTTCTTGCCGAGCGAGTTGGATTTTGGGACACGGACGCGGATGCTGTTGGTGAAGATATGCACATGATGCTGAAATGTTTCTTCAAGACGGACGGAATGGCGCGGTGTCAACCTATTTTTGTCCCCATCAATCTGACGAATGTCCAGACCAATGGTTACCTGGCCAACATGTACGCCCGATTTGTGCAGGCTAAGCGGCACTACAATGGTGTGGCTGACGTGTCGTACACGCTACGCAATGCATTCGGTTTTCGGGATCCCGCCTCGGCAGCAGGCGAAGGCAGCTTGGTGGCTGCTGCAGCATCTTCCAAGAAATCGTCCATGTATGCTTCGCCCACCTTTTGGATTGACAAGCTGATTATCTGCATCAAGGTCCTTGAGGCCCACATGATTCCTGTCAGTTCCGGCTGGCTCATGTTTGCTGCTGTGCCCTTGATGCAGTTCGTGCTCTTCCCACCTCACCCGATGGTGGCCATTGTTGACCCGGCCGATAACCCTATCCTGACCTCTGACTTTTATGCTACCTTGTGGAACATTGTCAAGATCATTACCGTCTTCTTGCCGTTCCCTCTGTTTGGTACGCTTGCCATCTATGAATACCTGCACCGTATCGTCGACCGGGAATTGTATCGCAAGGCCAAATCGGAATCAAGAACCTGGCGCAACTGCTTTGATTACATCTCATTACCCATTGCTGCCTGGATGTTTATGACCATCCCATCCACCATCGCATCTATCAAACGTCTCTACAAGACAAACGAGCAATACATTGTCGCCGAAAAGTTCTTTGAAGAAGACAATCGCGAGTAATTTTACTTTCTAGATTTATATACCTTCCGTCTCTCTTACTTGCTATTAATCCCACACCTTACTTAATACTTGTATTACTCTCCAACCAACCCTTGTGCGATTCTTCTTCCCACAAAGACAGACAGGAAACGAAAGAGAGAAGCGCACATGTATATCGCTGTAGTGTACAACGGTTTGAATTTGTTTAACTTTGCATTCATACAATAAAAAACCTACCTCTTACTATTATTATTACTGTTTAAACATTTGACCTCTCAATTGACGCCATCTCTGCCCTTACCATCGGCGTTATTCACGTAGACAAAGCGCCGTTTTCTCGCGGTGTCATCGACGTTGCTCGCGTAGTCAAGCACACAAGTCGAAAAGCAATCTTGCAAAGTCTATCCAGTCGTATTACGTACACCCCCTTTGGCGCAAGTCGCGTCTTTCGGGATGCAACCTTTTCTGTTTCAAGTGTAGGACAAAAGCTAACCAAATTTCAATGCTTGTTCGCCCGCAACCCTGCCCCCTTCCCTTTTTCCAGAACTGAGTACTGATTCGAGACAATGACACTGCAATCCAAAAGGTTTTATCTCTCTCTCTCTCGTATAAAGGAGGCTTTATAATCCTCTGATTCGTTGAATGACAGAGAAGCTTGGGACGTGATTTTTAAGGATCCCAATCTTTCATTACGGCCAACAGCCTGTCAAGCGGGTCTGCGATCCGTTTGTTGGAAAGTAAGCCAATAACAGCGTATGGAAAAGGGGGAGGCATATTAAAAAACTGGCTGGAAAAGGTCTATCTTGGCTATTTCTCGACGCTCGAGACTGGAGCATGGCCAAGTATCCAAGCCAAACAAAGGAAACGTTATGCAGACTTGAGACGTCAATATATCGAAGAACCTGCGGAACGGATAGCAAAGAAAAGTAATGAAGATGCGGATTTGACGGCAAACAATCCTTTAGCCCTGAATGATAATGTCTGTTCTATTAAGCAGGAGAGAGAGAAGGGAATGGGAATAACTGATGTTATTGTGTAGAATCCTTGGCAGCAATACTTTGCGGATTCGGAAATTCGCAAAGTCATTCGACAAGACGTGGAACGAACGTGAGTTTATACCCGTCTATAATCTTTTTGCTTTGTTAATGAAAGCTGCTGTAGATTTCCAGATGTAGACTATTTTCGATCCAAAGAAGTCCAGGAGAAAATGACGGATATTTTGTTTATCTACTGCAAGCTGAATCAAGACGTATCGTATCGGCAAGGCATGCATGAACTTTTAGCCCCGCTTTATTGGGTGGTAGCAACAGATAGCTTTATCAACGATGAAGGATCCGTTTTAGAGTAAGTTGATGAGACATCTGAAGTTAGGAGAAAGATCATCAGAACACGGATGTTATTAATGAATAACCTGTAGTGCAACGAACAAACTGATCACCCAGGTCCTTGATCCTGCCTATGTTGAGCACGATACCTATATCTTGTTTGAACATTTAATGAAGTACGCGAAACCATGGTATGAATTCAATGAAAGAGTTAGCATCTCTTCATCAACGGTAAAGCGACATATAGAAGAGGCAATGGACAAGGGAGGAAAGAGAGCTAATAATCCATTCATTCATTAGGGAGATCTTGCCAGCAACAATATACCCAGATCACGTCGAGTATGCTGCAACGTGTTGTGGATTTTGCCTACCTGAAAACATTAATATTTCATAGAACACACGATCCAATCTAGTGGTCGCTTGCTGCCAGAGAATCCATCACCAGTACTTGTCTATGGTGGATCCGGTGCTCTATCGTCACCTGGAGCGGTTTCGTATCGAGCCACAGCTTTACGGAATGTAAGAATATCATGAGAGTCCATTTGCAGAGATGAAGTATCAACCGATCTGTGTATGTAGGCGCTGGCTACGGCTGTTATTTGGACGTGAATTTGAGTTCCGTGAACTGCTGAAGCTTTGGGATGCCATCTTTGCACAGGATCCAACGCTTCAAATTGTGGAATACATTTCTTTGGCGCTATTGCTAAGGATGCGAGATAAGCGTACGTGAAAGAAGAACGAGTGGATCCAGTAAAGAGGAAGAATTAACGCTTTTTCTTAGTGCTCGCTAACGAATATGCGGAATGTCTAACGCTCCTGATGCGTTGTCCCCAGGTGGGAAGCCCAGGAAGTTTGGTAGAGCAGGCTCGATACCTTCAAGGTGATCTTACTGAAGCAAGCGGACTTCATGTACTGCAACAAAACGATTTGCGAGCCGGAAGACCTCCGCGGCACTCGCTTTGGGATGGCGTCGTTAGTGACCGACCGCCACAACTCGCCAATAGTAATAGTAATAGCAACCGGATTGCGCACCGTCGATCTCATGGCGCAAACCTGGATGGACTCGCGAGTATCACACGAGGTGTCATGAAAAGTCCACAGGTCCGAGACCTTAACAAAGCCATTGCAGGCGTTATGGGAACTGTTCAGGTAAATTCAAAATGCGAGGTTGGGAAGAGTATAGAACTGACCGTAGGACAAAATAATTAAGAAAAATGTCAATATGCTGGGAGACAATGTCCTGAATCGAACAGCAAGCTTCGATTCGCCGATTACGCGACGACGTCAAACGCTGGCTCCGCCCGAGTTGCCAGCTGATTATTTTAGTAGCCGACAACAGCAACAAAATAATAAGAAAATGGGAGATCTCTTGACCAAGTGCATTGGTATCCTGGAACACGAACTATTCACAAAAGAAGCAGGGCCGGACGAAATATCGCTTGTTAATGCACTTGCAGGCATCAAGCACGTACGGGACGTGCTCTCAGGCAAACAGGAGCAGTTTGATCCTAGTGTGATGGAGGCAGCAAAGGATATTGCAAAGAAACCATCGGTTATCACTCCACCTTCGCCGCCGCCACCGAACCCTCCTCAAGCGACCACGTCCAGTAACAGCACCAAATCACTATCATCTCCAGTTGTATACCGCATTGAGGATTTGCTATCTGATCTAAGTCTGGAAGAAGATAACACATCGAAACAGACCAAATTCAAGTGGAGGACAGATGAGAATCACCCTTCGTCTAAAACTCCACCCAGAAACAACAAGCCAAGCAGCAGCAAATCAGGCCCTTTGCCCATGACCAGCGATCCATTGGACGCTCAGAATGTCTAAAAACTTTATTATTTTATCGAATTTCGATATTGATGATTTTGACATCGTCATAGGGTTTGTCATTCTTATCTGTTTTGACTTGTTCAATTTCATGCACCACATCCATACCCGCCGTGGCTCGACCGAAAATTGTATGCTTATTATCTAGCCATGGCTTTTTTTTGATGAATAAAAGTGTCAGTAAATCAATTCCCAAGCACACAAGTTTGTAATTTTTGATCATTTACCGTTGGAACGACCGTAATGAAGAATTGACTTCCGTTAGTGTTTGGACCAGCATTGGCCATACTTACAGTGTACGGCCGATCATGCCTTACTTCACGTGTTATCTCATCCTCAAAGTCTTCTCCCCAGATGGATTCACCTCCGGTTCCATCCCCTATCATACACTATGTCAGCTTCTTTCTGTTCATTTATTCAAACAAGAAGAACAAGGCTTACCAAAAGGACAACCAGTCTGGATCATGAAACCCTTGATTACACGATGGAAAATCAACCCATCGTAGTACCCATTCTTGGCATGCGTCACAAAGTTCTCTACAGCCTTGGGCGCAATATCCGGAAATAGGCGGATATGAATATCTCCTTTGGTTGTGCGCAAGATAGCATGTGTGCCCAGAACTTTCTTGCGTTCCTGTGTACTGGCAACCGTCTGTTCTTCTCGTGAAGGCTTTTCGTTAAATACATCACGGTCTCCCTTTTGACTCTCATCCCTAATCTCTCCTTAGCTTATCCATCTCTTCATTAAATGCCACTTATTCCAACTTACTCATAAGGTTCTCTCTGAGTAAACATAAAGAACCTGTTTCTTTTAAATGCAGTGCAAAACAATGTCGGATCCAGCACTTCACTTTCTCTTATAGCTGCGTTTTCAGATGCAGCCATCGCCTATCATTTGCAGCGTCAAGATACTGAATAACCCAGGTGGATAAGATTTCTTACCAAAGTGTATATTCCCTTCTTTCTCGGCGCACCTTGATATAAAGCTACATTGACGAACCGATGTGTTTCTGATTTGCCCAGAAGCCGTGATACTTTGTTTGTCCTAATGTTAACGACTTTATATGACGCCCCAAAACACATCAGTTTCCTTTTCCGCCATAACATTGTGTGTGCGCGAACTTACTTTTGATACCCAAAAGGGTCGCATAAATACAAAAGTTGCCGCTTTCATCAAACACTGAATTTTTTGTATCAGCAAAAAGATGCTTCCTCTTCTGAGATAAGCATCAACGTACCAGCGTTTACACAATTGGCTTGCGGTGATTTCTCCAACTCTCGGTCTACCGCTAACCGTCGACCAAACTCCATATCATCCAGCTTGTAGATGGCTGTGCCAGCCTACATGAAATAACCATCAGCCCGGTGACCCTCCCGGAGCAGCATATCTCTCGTTTCGATTTACCTGTTGCATCTCACTAATGATAGGTATACTCTCGTCGTATTTACGGTACATTTTGCCAGACAAGAATTTAAAGACACGGACGTATCGATCAGGAAAACTCATTGTGACGAATTGTAAACCGTCTTGCGAGAAAGTCAAGCAAGTCGGCACCGATCTAGTCTGTGTTTTTTTACCCTCTCCTTTGTCAGCCTCTTCTTAACTCGCTAACTCGCTAACGAAAACTTGCCTTTCGAAATTCATACAAATCGGTTTCTGACTTTACTTCAAACTCAAGGTTGTCTGGTAGTTCGAACGGTTCGTTGGGTGACCAATACTCCACCATCCCGCTCGTGTCGACCGAAACCACGCAATTGAAGCGTGAATTAAACTTCAAAGTGAGGTATACCCAATGTGAGTGGCTGCCTGTGCGACAAGTAGAATGGAAAAAGCTTACCGCCATCAAATGGACTGGTTGCGAATGAATATTTGAAATGGTATGTAATGGCTTGTTGCCTTCCGATCGTCCATCATAAACATGGATATTCGCATTCTCGCTCTCCGAGCTGTTTCTCTTCATATCAGAGTCCCTCCCTCCCTCTTTTTGTCCTTCTCTACACCTACACTGCAGCGAGAGCCTGTGCCTGACCCTTTTGATGTATCCAGCATACACTCTTTGGCTTGTATCCCAGCTTGATCATATTGATCATGTCAAAGTTGGTCACGTCAAACACCTTTAATGCCATATCGTCGGAAATGGTCGCCAGCAGCTCGTGATCTGCCGATAAGCTGATGCCAACAATATTCGATAGGTGGGCTCGGTAATGCTTGACGAATTCAATCCCGGTTCCTGTCTTTTTCCAAAACTTCAAGTGACCATCCACAGACGTTGTGATAATAAAGTCGTTCCTGTATATCACCGTCAGTTAGTCAGTCCATCCAGAAAAATAAATAGATCTGCCAACAAACTTGGTTGACACCTCACTTTGTTACAGCCACATGGTTGAGCGTGTCGCGATGCATATAACTTTTCTCGTACATGTCTGCAGACGGTAAATGCGCCAGGTAGAGCTTTTCATGGGCAAGCACTTTGTAAAGCGTGAGCTCCCATCGTGCCTCCAATCCCCGGATCGTTTTTTACCTCGCTTCTTTTTTCGAGGCGCTTGACCTTCTGGTGGAGGCAACACCGGGCCAACAACCTCATCGCCTTGAACAAACACAATTGATCAGCGTCCATGATCGCACACATCAGATTACCCCCTAACCTTCTGGAATGGCTTGCTCCGTGTCCGCTTCAAATGCACGTTTATTGTTCAAAGGATCGGTCTCTTCTCCAGCCATCTTTTTTTTTACACGAACGAAAACCCAAAGTGGCCCGTTTTCTTCCCGAAAGACAGGCAGCAGTAGAAAAAAAAAGATGCGCTGATTGGCTGGTTCGGGCCAGGCGAGGCAAAGGCAGGTGAAAAAGTACTGCGTGAACGGGGAATCGAACCCCGGCCTTCACCTTGGAAGGGTGAAATTCTACCATTAAACTATTCACGCAAGCGCTGGTCTAACGTCTTCACTTGAGGCTCATGTGGCCAAGCTACAACGGCTCGACTATCCTTGCTTTTTGTCTCCCTGCCAAGATACCTTTCGGAACTTATTACCAGAATGATCTTCCCTTTCCTTTACGCATCCATTTAGCTTTCTTGTGTTCCCCTGATATCGCTTCCTCCTTATCTACCCACTTAAGAAGAGTCTTATCATAATTATTACATTTTTACTATCTCCAGCTAGAACAACATCCGAAGACAGTTGGATCGCGAAAGTTCACCCAAACGCTGTCGCCCCGTTGGCACGATCGATATCCAGACATAT
>JSYX01000805.1:0-12363 GCA_000787465.1 Thermomucor indicae-seudaticae | reverse complement strand
AGAACGGTAGAAGTACACAGTTCGAAGCCACAGAAGCTTTTTTATTGCAGATATAAAAAACGCGTTCAATCTCCTCTCGTGGATCGAACGTTTTATGGGCTTTATTACGTGGGTAATAAGTGGGCGAAGAGTGGGTAAAAAGTCAGGCACATCATGACTGGGTAAAATCTTGGACCCAGCGGGGATTTTTACCCACTTTTTTACCCAGATAAATTGTGAGTAGAAAGTAGGCTTTTTTTGCAGTGTGACGACTTTGCTTCAAAACCCAGGTTGCATTATAGCGATTTTGACAAGGGTATTTAAAATGCTTGTGACCCAGAATTTCCATCAATTTTATTGCGCTGCAAACTGCTGTGATGGAGCGAAAACCGTCGACGGCCGGGATATTCGTGAGTGTTATTGACTTGCTGGCAAGTGAGCATTCCTTATCATCGAAAATAAAAAGAAAGTCTTGCATAAGAACCTAATCAAACGTGGATCTCGTCAAATACGCTAGCAATTAGGATCGCGCACTGTATGCTTTTCTTTTTTTCCTCCCCTGTCCACCAACTAGCCGCCCTGTCTTTATTTTGATTATTGCAAAATCAAAAAAAAGGAAAAAGAGAAAAGAAACAAATGAAAGATTTTGCCGTAGGCATGCTTGCTAACCGTGGTAAATCTCGGGCTCGAGATTTTGGAAGAGCGCAATCAGACCGTCCGGCAAGGTGGTGTTTTCCAAAACCCTCAATAATGCCTCCCATTCTGGCTTTTTCATCTTCATACATAATTTCGCGTCAGTTCTTGGCATCATGCATTGGGTGTATCTGTATGGGATATCGTAACTTACTTTCTGAATAACGTACGGGTTCGCAACCTCGGGAAAGAGAAGGATGGTGTCCGAGGCAAAAGCGTGAGCCATGTCATGTAAACGTTTCCCAAGAAATAGGATCTTCTTCAGCTTATTCAACCGGGCTTCGGCACCCGGAACTACAGCCACGTTCGTCAGCGAATGAGGAGAATCTGACGTAAAAGTAAGATACGTTACCGGAAAGAGAAAACAGACTATCGGCCAATGCTTGGTTGCTTATTCTCTCCTTCCTTCCCAGTACTTCTTTTAAGCGAAAAATGTTGACAGTGTGGAAGCTTTTTTTACACATTTCCACTTCCACCTGACGATCCCCGGCATCCAGAGCTCCTGCTTCATTCCTGATGCGCGTTATGATTTCTGCCGATGACCATTGAATAACTGTGTTCTCGTCGTACAACTTTGTGGACCCTTCTACGTGGACCGCCTGCGTCGCACGACATACATCCTGTAGCCGAGCTTGTGCAAGAGCTCCAAGCTCAGTCACAGGACGTCTTAGTAGAGTTCTGAATTCAGTGCCTATTAGAAATCCGTCATTATATCCATAATCACATCTGGATATTTAATCAATGGCTTACAGATGACGACGTTCCTCTGCGGGAGGCGCGCAGGAGCCGCGACCATTCCGGCTGGCGCCTCTTCCTCCGCTGCATGGCCAGCCTCGCCAATGGCTTCCATAAAAAAGAATCATGTTAGAACTTACGATGGCGGATTGCGAACAAAGAGACAGTGGTCGTTGCAGCTGTATCTGATACCGTTATCATTATTCTCCGGAGGTGGCGTATCCAAACGATCAGTAGACTGCATGGCCTGGATAGCTCCAGTATTCTCAATTCCACGCGGCTATTATGTTATGAGTATACAACAATGAAGTCCTTACTATATTCTTACTTCGATGGCCACTGGAGGAACCACAAGACCTTCCTGGTTACCCGGGAAACGCAAGCAGACGGATCCATAGACAATGACACTTCTCACGCCATTAGCCAAAAGCTAGTCCGATACTTCGCGCAAAACACTGTGACCATTGGAGGCAAGTCGTTCGTTGAGCAATTGGATAGTATCCATTGTATAACGAGGGAACAAGGAAAAAGACAATCACTTTGATCAATGCTTTTTCCCAGCTTTTCGTTACTTTTTCTATTGCTAGGGTCACCAGCATAACACCCATGCTCGAAAACAGAAACCGTCATGCCTTCCTTTTCAATCATTTCAACCAAAACAAAACAGTAAATAGCTGACTATACCCCATAGTTGGTTTATTGTTTGGCCCGGTAGAAGGTAATGGTAAACAATAACTACTTGCTGTTAGGTGGTTTGCACGGAACTAGAAATTCTCACACGTCTGCTGAAGAGCATGACACGTAGTGCGTCTATTCAATACTCGCAATACCGACAGTTTCGCACTGGCCCGTGCAGGAACTATACATTCAGACCGCATCACGTCAGCACTCATAAATTGTAGCGCAGAGTGTATTCAATTCCTTTATCACCCTGCTTTGCTGTGCCAAAGTGATATTCAAACCGGATTTCGGTGGAGTAATCAAAATGCTAAGCGCAATGCCCGTAAGAAGAGACCTAGCCCTGGAATTAAAGACAAAGTGAGGTGATGCTTTTTCTCTCGAAGGCCGGAAAATTTGCCAGCATACTTACTCGTTGCACTTGTTTAGCACATTAAGCTTCGTTTAATCCTCATACATCATCTTCAACGTAGTCAGCATGCACGATCACACTTGAACTGTGAAAGCAAACAAGGGTCTCATAAAGTTCGCTGGCGAACCCAGTCACAGACCGGTGAATGTTGTGGACGCACAGATTCAAGTACAGCATGAAACATGATTGGATCAGTCAGATCCAGTTTCCAAGGATTTCTTTAGCCATACATATTTGGTACTTCTTGTCTAGAACTTTCGGGTAGAGTGAAAATATAACAGACACACGCGATTTATTGAATAAAGAAGAGTTCTCTCGCTGGTAAAAACTCGTCTTGTGTCCTAGCCTTAACCGGCTCGACTTTCCAACTCAGCCCTCACTTTACATGAAAAACGGAACAGCCACGGCCAAGCCGACTTCAGTTGCCTCTGATGAAAGCATAAGAGCGCTTTGCAGCAGCCTGTCGACATCGCGTACGCTGGTATTTATATTTGGCTTGCTCATTGATTGTTACAAGCTGCTCAAAGTCTCTAATAGTGTTTGTTGTTCTTTTATCTTTGACTAAAGCATGTCGATGTGCGATGGATAAGCTTCTGAGATCGGCTCTCTGGCGACTTAAAGATTAGCAAGTTCAGCCGCGACTTTTCAACTCCATATGCACGTTACAGATAAGTCGCTTCTTGTACGACTGTTCGAACTTAGAAACTACTTTTCCTTCAAAGCCAGCATTGTGACGATCGTCAGAAGAGAAGCTCGCTTGGACTTTCCGTGAAGGGATGGACTAAATGGCAAGAATGGTGGTCCGCACACAAGCGTTTGAAGATTAGGAGACTGTAAAGACTTGACATATTCAGCATTGCCATGACGACGATCAGCTGGGGCTAGAAGATTATGCACAAGGGTTTTAAAAAGTTCGCTGGCGAACCCCGTCACGCTAGAACTAGAACTGCATTAGACGAGCAGGTATCTCTTGTCCATTACGACCGATTCTATTGGTTTTCACAATATGTATTTGGTATGGCCCATACTGTGCATGGAGTACAACAAATAGGGCCATATTAGAAAAAGCGACTGGACGTTTATTGGTCTTGATGGTTTTGGATTATGCAAGCTTTTTAAACATGCATCGTGCCAATTTCTCGGTTCTGTCAATTGACTTCAAAAAGGGTTAAAGTCAACTTCGTTTGAACTGTCAAGACGCATGAGAGTTATGTTTTCATATCGGCAAAACCAAATGTTTAGATGGTGTTCTGCTTTCCTATTCTTTTTGCCTTCCACTTATTAAGCAGTTCGGAATAATACATACAACGTTTAGGAGACGGATGGTTTCGGATTGACTAATCAATCGATTGAGTAGAGGAGATCGTGAGGAGCATTGGACGACACCAGTCATCCTGGATAAGATAAATGTTTTGCCGACCGTCGGATCAAGGTTCGGATTTACATTTTAGGATAAATACCGATCTTTGCCGATTCCGAAAATCTGGATTAATTTAGTGGTACCTGTCAGTGCAGCCGAAAAAAGTATTGCTATTGAAGAACCAACCGATTGCTATATTAATAAAAAGGATGACTTTACCACTATCCATGAAAGAAATTTTCCATATATCGTGAGATGATACCGGTTCCTGGATCACCAATCAGGTTAGCTGTAGAACGAATTAGATCACGGTACAACAATCTCGAACCAACCATTCACTTTATCATGGTCCGTGAAAGATATTTCTCGAATATCATGAGGTGATACTGGTTCCTTGGTAACCAATGGTATGGATGGAAAAAAAACTTTTTCGTCATGGAACGAATTAGATTAAGGTACAGTAACCTGAAACCAACCGCTGACTGTTCCTGATCCGAAAAGACCCAGCGACCATCATGACAATTGGTTCCTTTCAAGATAGCTGTCTCAATATCAGTTAAATATTTTTCCATTGCCGTTCCAGGGGAAGATATAAAAGGGTTCTCGATAATAACACATCTTCTGCATATCTTTTTTTACAAGTCTTTCTTGTTTTCAGGCATACCTTCCAATATGTCCTTCAACAACATGTCCCAGGCTTCCGGCTCTGCTTCCAGTTCGACCACCGCCAACATGCCTTTCGGCAGTTCATCCCGTTCTTCGACTTCGACCGGCACTCCGCCCATCCAAGCTGTCCCATTCCGGAGCCAGGCAACGCCTGCCGCTAACGCTAGTCCCAGGCGCAAGAATGAAAGCCCGGTATGGGCATATTTCAAACGGGAAAATTGGGACAACACCGAAGCAAAGAAGATCAGATGCAATATTTGCAACGAAAAGGATGAGTAAGTTCGCACGCTTGTTGTTGGCATATACAATAGGCTCTTACAGTGTGCGCTTGTAGGTCCAATTCTCTACTTGACTATCAGGGCACCACCAGTTCATTGATGAAGCATTTGAGAGCCGCTCACTTCAGAGAATGGGAAAAGCTCAATGAAAGGAACCCGAAAGGAAAACAAAAAGGTAGGCGATTCTGCCCGGTGAAGACATTCTTCCTACTTACATATGTACTCTCCATATAGCCAGCAAAAGTGCGATTGCTATGAGCAAGTTCCTTCAAAGGTATGTCCTAATATGTGCTTTCGCCTTGACAAACAACAATAACGATAAATCATATCACATTGTAGCGAGGGAAACGTACGTACCGGCCCGTTTACGAATGAAGTCTTCCGGGAACTTTTGACCGAATGGATCGTTGCTGATGACATGCCGCTTGTCACTGTGGAGTCGGTCTTCTTCAAGCGGATGTTGGAATACTGCAACCAATCCGTCAAGCTTTTGAGTGCCGATACCGTCCGGAACGACATAATAGACTTGTCGGCGAAACCACCAGCCGCTATGCGAGAAGCTACAGGTAAAGTTATTGTTATTGAGGCATAGTTGCCGCATACCAGTGCTGACATCCTTTGACAGACGAAATCTTCTAGAATTTCGATTACTCTGGATCTTTGGACCTCGCCAAACCACTATGGATTCATGGGAATAACCGGACATTACATCGATGAAACCTGGACCATAAAATCTCTAGTCTTGGATTTCGTGCGCGTCCAGGGAAGACACACTGGCGAGGCTATCGCAGCCGCATATGCAAGCTCGATGGAAGCGTTGAACATCCAGGAGAAGGTAAGCGCTAAGTGGCTCGAGAATATCCCTTTGTGATTGTGACACTAAATTCATATGCTATTAGGTCTTGGCTATTACAACAGACAACGCGGCAAACGTTATCAGGATGATGGAAATCTTGGAGAGTAGATGGGCTCATTTGGGGTTCAACAAGGAGAAGAGCTACTGCCGATGTCTGGCGCATATAATGAATTTGGCGGTACAGGCGGCGATGGACACCCTGAGATTAAAAGAAAATGAAGAGGAAGAAGCAGCCACGCACCAAAATGAAGGCACAGTGAAGTCATTCGTTGATAAGGTAAATTCATACGACAATCACAAGAGAAGCCTCTGGAACCCGCCTTGAACATTAAGACCAGATGGAATTCGACATATGATATGATTGAAGTTGCTTCGGCTCTGTTGCCGGCGATCAAAACTGTTGTCGACAAACATCCCGAACTGGACGAGCACATGCTTCTTCGTACCGAATGGACGATTTTGGAGAAACTGAAGAAGCTTTTGTCTGTAAGTAGTGTCCCTTTCACTGCAAAAAGGGCTACCTGTCACCATGGTAATGTTCGGATAACATTTTGGTAGCAAATGGCCATCTGAACCAAATGTTACGCAGTAACACATGCGTTTTGACCATGGTAACTTTTGGCATGTTACCATCTGACATATCGCAATATTACCAGCATAGCGCGAGCATAACACTTTGGCCACATTTTAGTAAGACGCAGGAGTCCATCCTAACCTTGTAACGTTCCGCTAACATACTGGGAGCACGCAATAATGCATGCCAAAGTTGTAGAAACCTGGTAACAATTTGGTAACATGCCATAACTCATATTACCGTAGTAACATGCTGATAGCATGTCGGTAACATGTCGGCGTGCCGAAAAATGTTACCATGTAACATTTCGGTAACATAGGGGATTTTTTGCAGTGTTTGCTTCACTTTAATTTTCATACGCTAATCTGTGTTCAGGCCTTTAAATTCGTAACCAAAACAGTTTCGGGAAGCCGATACCTACCCTGCCAACGGTTAACCCCGCGTACAATTTCCTGATGGACCGGCGGGAGAACTTGTCAGTGGAGACCATGGAAATCAAAATAGCCGCAACGGCCGCATACGAAAAGCTACGCGAGTTTTATTCCCAGGCCACAGCAAGCTTTTATTCTGTCAGCACGAGTAAGTGCCTTTCGCTGTGCATGCCACCATTTTCTGCTAACTTTAAGCATAATAGTACTGGATCCCGGAATGAAACTCGAATACCACAAGGAGCACAACTGGAGTGGGTACTGGACTGACCAATGCAAGAAGCAGATGCGGGAGGTATTCGACGAGTACAAGGCGTTCTTCCCCCATCAAGACAACAACGCGAGCCACGTGGAAGATGAATCAACCACAGAAGGTAGTGGCCGGAACAGTGACGAAATCAGTGAAGAACGACCGTTGCAGAACAAGTATAAGTGGATGAAGAAGCGCAGAAGGGTGGAGAAGATCGACGAGCTGGAGCTATGCTTGCAGCAAGAGCCAGTACTGGTGGACAATATTTTGATCTGGTGGAAAGACAAGAACAGTGAGTTCCCAGTATTGTGCGCGGTTGCAAAGGGCTACCTTGCAATTCCTGGTACGCTGAACGCAAATGGTCTGCGTCCGTTTTCTTGAGTTTCACCATTTTTTCTTTTTTCGTTCACAGGCACCAGTATCCCAGTAGAACGACTTTTTTCCAGTGCTCGCAATCTGTTACCCTATAATCCTTGCTCCATGAAGCCCGAGACAATCCGAGCGTGCATGCTCGAAAAAAGTCGAATCCGTAATAGATATGAAACCATAGTCAGCAACATATACTTAGAAGACATACAAGAATGACGTGAATAAACACATTTCATCAAACAGAAACACTCGAACTTTTCCTCTTGAATAAGAATATTGAGCGCCTTGCTCGCTGTAAACAATTTGCTGTCGCGGTTGAGGAGAACTAGTTCATTGCTGAATGGCGACATAACTAAGGATTCATAACAGATGCAACCTTCATCAGTGCAGTCATCGCCGGCTTTACAGGTACTTCGTCCCAACAAGGCCAAAAGGAAGAGTCATCAACTCAGAAGACCGCGGAAAACTAAAAAATGAAAAGGACGGCCTTTTTTTATGACTTCTGCTAAGCTTGCCTCGACCGGTAGCTATGTGCATCGTGCACTTGTAGAAAAAGAAGTCAAAACTAATGCTTTCGTGCGCTATTTGTACTTCGCAATTAGATAACCAGAATTGGCATTGCCAGATGCAGTGACGCAGAAATCGGCCCAGCGATCTTGATCTTTTCGTATCCGACTCGACATCAGCTGTGAGGGTTTCTGTTCCACGGCGTACCCTATAACCGATAGTCAATACCTTGATCAAGACTGCTAAAGCTTTGCTGGAAGGTCGCAGTTGTAATCACGAAAGGCATTAGCGATCGCTCGCGCTTAAGCATTGCCAATGTACGCATAGCTGCACCACTTTGCTATGTAAATATCTTGCTTTATATTATCGATACCCGAAATGGTCTTCGAAGCCACTTCAATGTACTTACCGTGCGTCGTAGCAACCGGGTCACTTGACGATAATATGGGAACCATCCTTTAGGAAAGTGATCATTCGATTCGATACCCTCAAACAACTGGCCCATCAAATGAATTGTCCATGCAATTGATCGCATGAACTTAGGCTGTGATGCCTGCCACGATTGATTTGTTAACTGCTATAAACCCTATCCTACGTAATTGACTACATTATCTATACTAGTTCGTGCCCGTCGTATATCTGATACTAAGCACGTTTAACTGCTCTATTTTTTAATCTGACCCCGGCTGCGACCTAGTAGTACGATCTGGCACTGACCAGAAAACTGTTAATTTGATCTGATACCGATGTGAACCTCCGAAAAAAACCGATATTTGATCTGACACTGACCTGACCCTCAACAAAAGCTGATATTTGATCTGACACTGACCCGAGCCTCCAAAAAAGTCTGACATCTGATCTGACACTGATCAACTGACCTCAAAAAATCTGACATATGATCTGACATTGACCAACTGACCTCAAAAAATCAGAATCAGATCAAATTTCAAAACAAATCTAATTCGGAGCCCTACTGTCGATTGACATGGCATTGCATTGCCCATGTCCGTTAAGGACTCGACAGGCTTCCTGATCTTCGTCAATGCCCTTGAATTTGTCGTAGCCATTGATCTATCTCAAGTTGCATCCTCCAGGAGCTTGGGGATAGAGTTGCTGATGATCCTAGCTCGCTTGCAGGATTCCGCGGTCAATATGGTGCAAGTGAGTTTGCCATGACCCTTTACAGCCTCCGGAGCTTTTTTGGTCATTCGCTATACCATTTAATTAACAATGTCGCTCGCACAACGTAAAATGGTAAATTCTACCAACAGGTTACAAAGGTAGAATTTTTGGGACCCAGCTAATTCCAAGAAATGTTACCAAGGTAGAATTGATAGCACAAGACAGAATGTTCTACCAAAATTGTTCCAAGGCAGAACTTAGTGATAGACCCTACACCAAGTAGCACAAAATAAAAAGCACGTCTTACGTTGTCTCTAAAAGCCTGTTTCTTTCTGTTTTACCCCCATTCATTTCGACTTCTATGGAAAAAAGCGCAGCCAATAGGCAAATCAATATACGTACAAATGCGAATGCAGTGTTTGTTCGAAGAGCAAACGACGTTACGTTATGCAAGCACAGCAAACGTATTATAATCACAAGCGTAGAGACGAGAAGCGCGCTGCCAAGCGTGCAGAGCTTGAGGGTCAGTGATGTTATGCACTACGAAGGCTCAACTACGGTGCTTAGCATCCTTATGCTATTTTCTAGGAAGCAACTCAAACTTGCCATCGCAATTGCCTGAGACGCAAACAGAGTCCCGCGAGATGTCGAACTCTGACGACGGTAGTTGTTAGTCTCCACGGTATGGAATTCGTAGCTAATTGACTTTACGATGCACAGTAGCTTTTCCTAGCGGTAGTTCATGCGATGACATCGAATTGGACAATGAGGACGTTGAAATGGCTTACGCATCAGAAGCAGAAAGCGCTTATGGCGATGAGGACATGACTCTATAGCTTGAATATGGTCAATACCGGAGCAGTGGCTCGCAGACCGAGTCAGGAGGTACAGAGGCAATATATTCGGTGTTTTCCCTTTCCGCTCAAGTTGATGAAAACAGTACATTCAACAAGCAGATACATCCAGCCAAAACACCGCTCAGCATGGAGAAAACACAGGCGAAAACAGCACAGAACAAGAACGGAGCTCAGGCCGAAGCAACATCCAAAATCTTTTCAAATTCATGGCCATTTTTCTCGGATTCTTCCAAAGGCTCTTCCTTTCTATCCAGGCAGCAACAGTGCTTCTCACGTTTTTCAATATGATGCTTTTCTCTCTCGGCCAAACTTACCAATTTCCAATTACACTGGAAACTCTTCGCCGGCAAATCAAAGTTGACCAACTGACGGATCATGTACGCAGGTATATCGTCTGCCCTAAGTGCCATGGCTTGTACATGCCAGAATCTGCGCCTCGCTTTTGCAGTTATACTCGCTTTGGAAACCACAACATCGAATCGCGTCGAAAGGTCTGTAACACGCCTCTTTTCGATGATAGCCTTTCGAAGAGACCACAGAAAGAATTTGCGTCTAATTCAGTCATCCACAACGTCAAGCAATTCTTCAAAAGACCAGGATTCGAGGACAAGATAACGGCATGGAAAAAGCCCAATGTTAACTTTGATTGGCAACGAACAATGTTTGGCATCTTCGATAGCGCAGCGTGGAAATCCCTAAAGGGTCCATTGAATGCGGAAAAAGCGTACGTTGACGATGATCGGTCATGGCTTTGACCTTAAAGAGTTGACTGGTTTCAACCGTTCCGAGGCATACCGTATTCATGCTGTGCAATTTACCTTTTGATCAATAATCTGCCACAAGCTGAGAGGTTTAAACTGGAAAACATTATTCTCGTTGGGCTCATGCCAGGACCCACGGAGCCAAACATATTGGACATCAACAATTATCTCGCACCTTTAGTGGACGAATTAATTGAATTGTTCAACGGTATACCAACGAGAACATACAAGTACCCCCACCGCGATATCATCGTGCGTGCTGCTCTCCTTTCAACATCGTGTGATCTTCCGGCCGCAAGAAAAGTAAATGGCTTCACTTCGCATGCTACCACACGTGGCTACCATTTGTGCGATAGATCTTTCCCAAGGAACGATAATGGCAGCGTTGACTTCTCTGGTTTTCACGACGTACAACAATGGAGAATAAGGACGAAAGAAAACAATGAGCGCGATGCAAAGAGATGGCGCGAAGCAGAAACCGCTGCTGAAGAAAAGGCTGTGGAACCGGAAACAGGCACTCGATGGTCAGAACTCCATCGCTTGCAATATTATGATGTCATCCGAGGCACAATCATAGATCCCATGCATAATCTGTTTTTCGACACCGCAAAAAGAATGGCGCACAGATGGGTCCACGGCGGTATAATCAGCAAAGAACAGTTGGAAAAGATGCAAACCCTGGCGAACGGAATTTTGGCACCACCAGGTTATGAGTCCCTCAAAGGCAAAAATAAGTTCGGAATTCTCATACCTGAAAGCAGCAGAAAGGAGGACCTGGTGTCTCTTGCTTTCGCCGTTTCTTCCGAAGAAAATCTTACCTGAGACGCGTTACCGCAATTGGCTTAAGTTTGCAGGTGCATGCCGTATCCTTACCAAGCCGTTCATAAGCCAAGAGGAAGTTAACAGTGCTCACGACCCTTTGCTGTCTTTCTGCATCGGATGCAAAGATCCAAATGGCAAAGCTTTTATTACGCCGAATATGCACCTCATTTGCATTTGAAGAATATTATCAAGGATTACGGCCCTATCTATGCGTTCTGGTTTTTTAGCTTTGAGCGCTACAACGGCATGCTTGGAAGCATTGACACGAACAGGAAAGACTCCTTCGAAGTAAAGATACTGCGCAGCTTTATTGAGAAGATACGAGCAAATGACTATCTGTCCACTGCTGGTAATGACCTGACAGCCAATGAACTTGCGATGATCCGTAACCTGTTAAACAGCAATACGTCCAATGCTCTGACTGCCGCTCATACTTTTGATGTCCAGGAGTTTATCCAAACGTCGTCTCTCTTAACTCACGCCACCGGAAGTGAAAAGCTACCCGAAGACAGTTTGCCACTGAAGCGTAAGCGGATAGAGATGACTAGAACTCAATACTTGCAGTTACTGGAGTTTGACAAAGCTGCATACACCAATGTCAACTTCTGCGATTACCTGTCACCCTTAGCAAATTCGACCGTCGTTTCTCCGGTTGTCGAGATCTTCCCAACGGTGACTATCCATGGGCAACTTTATTGTAGCAGTTTGGCCAAGACGAAATGAGGATCCTATATCCAAGCGATACATGAGTACCCGCGGCGTGTCATCAAAGCTAGCCCGGGGCAAGTGCAATACTTTTTTAGCCACGACCTCCCTTTTGCCGGCCGCCCTGTTCGCTACAATTTTGCATTTGTACTTTGGTACGAAGAGCATGAAGCGCAGCATGGGTTTGAGAACACTGGTGTCGAGCTCTGGAAAGACAGGTTTCATCTCCCTGATAGACACTCCATCTTACCTATTGCGCGGATTCACTCACCCGTCACCATTACTACCTATAAGCCAGCGAGGTCAAAGAC
>JSYX01000802.1:0-10036 GCA_000787465.1 Thermomucor indicae-seudaticae | reverse complement strand
GCTGAATGGATAGATACGCACTTGATATCAAGTTAAAGATGAAGTGAATAAATACTTGTTTTTTAATGCCTTTTAAACCTTTCGAAATTGTCTGGACGTGGATGCGGCTCCTTTACTTTATTGACATCATACAAAGGGTGGATAATGAACTACGTCCTAAAAGGCGTCTCACATACCCATATACGAAGAGTAGGCTATATGCGAAGAGGTCTGTGTACATTAGCATGACGTTAGCCAACGTCGCACAGATGGACTTGCGACCAAAATGGTATGGAGTGGATCCTATCCATTGCTTTGGAAATGGATTACGTATTCTTCGGATTTTGACGTACTTTTTGGGCAAAGTGTGTCCTTGTTAGCCTTTATTTTGTCCCATCCCCAAAATTCTTTCTTTATCCATTTCTTTCCCTTTTTCCCTCACTTCACTTCCCTTATCTTGGACATTGCATTCCGGCATCTTGTTTTCCTTGCAGTGTATGTCAATCTCCCGTGGCGCGCCTTTTGTTATCGATGCTGACTTTGGTTTTACATTTCAGGCACCCCTTTGCTGACTCATCTCCGGATTGTTATTGACCACTTCTTGCCGAAGTATGCTGGTGAGTTTACTGCAGCTTCTTACTGCTCAATATATGTTAACTGAAACTTTCAGGATAGCAGTTCAAGCGACAGGTCGCCTGTTTTATGAACGATATGTCTTGGCATGCTCTCTTGTTGAAGTCTTACTGACTGCTTAGATTTCGTTAGGCCCCTTCACGACTAGTTGTCTTTTTTTTCTTTTGGAGCTTCAGTGGAAAGGTAGAGTTGCGATGACATGCTTTTGCAACTAAAGCTGATGTTTATTTATTTTCACAGAAGACTCTATTTTCTTCGGCCATGCTGTTTGCTTCATCATTCGTGCGGCACTTTCTGATCTGGTTTTCTTCGCCAACTTTTTCGTTCATTCGCTGGGCTAATCCACGGATCGACGGTCTGGTGACACTTGTTCACGTAGATGGCGAAATGACGATTGCTTAGCAGGTATGTCATCAATGAGTTACAGGTTTTCTGTAGGCCCCGCTTTAGCTATGCCAATCGCACCTGTGTTTGTCTCTTCTGGCTAAATAAAAAAGCGATTCAAAACATGTGAAACGTTGTTCAGGGATATGCTTGGGCGCCAATAGATATGGATGAAACTTCTCACGTTTTAGCAATAAAAGGAAAATACCGTTTGGGCAGAACCAATCGGAAGCATCTGATATTCCTCAAGTTACTAGTGACGATAACCGGATTGATAAGAATAGGTTGTTAGAAGGTTACTGGCAGGTTATTAGAAGGCTATTGGAAGATATTTTTCAGGTCATTAGAATATAGGTGGAAGGTTTCAATAAAGTAGTGAAAAGATGGCTAGAAGATCGCTGACAGATCAATACAAGGTTGCTGGAAGATTATTTACAGGCCGTTAGAAGATCTTGGAAGATCGTTAGCAGATTGTTAGAAGGTTGCCGAAAGGTTATTGACAGGTCATTAGATGAATTTGGAAGAATCATTAAAAGATTACTGGAAGATCGTTAGAAGACTTTGGCAGGTCATTAACAGGTTGTTAGAAGACTGCTAGAAGACTGCTAGAAGATTGCTAGAAGATTATTAACAGGTTATTAGAGGACTTTAGAAGAAAGTCGATGCAGGCATCTTCTATGATTTTACCAGATCATTAGAATATATCTCATTCCAGATGGTCAGCCGATATTCTAAGTACTTAGAATATCCAATCTTCCCCAGTGTGTGGAGGTCGATCCGGATCGTTTATTGTATTTTATGGTGCACAATTGATGTGGTCTACCACAAACACCAATGGGCTAGATATCAGCATTACCCGCGTCCACGGTAGGCAATACAGCAATGTCCATAACTTCATTGCCGAGACGCGCCAGCGAAAAACGACAAGACTTTGCACAGGGTGCCCTGGAAACTGAATCCAATGCGTTGTAAGAGGACTGAAATGAGATTTAAGATGAAGTCGGTCAATGATGATGTGAAGGTCGACAGAAGTATCCAGAAATTGTATGTATTTTCTACAGAAAAAGTGCATTATGTACATACAACGAATAATGTCTGTTTCCTTAGGTCGATGTCACGAACATAACGCAAAAACGTCGTGCACATAAGAAAAGCATGTCGTGCAACTCATACAAAGATGTCAGTGTCCCTAACAAGATCAAAATATGATTATATATTTTCGTTTAGAATAAGAGCACTTCTCCACTCATCATTTTACATTTCAAGCTTTAAGGAGTTGCTTTATGCCTCGGACATGCACATGACTCCTTTTGGGACAGCAGTGACAACAAATCTTTCGTGCATGACACTTTGTGACTGCTATGGAGAGTGTCATGCAGGTAAGGGAAAAATGTGCATCGCGATTCCAACAAGATCTTTCGGTCTTCCAGTCTTGACCGGTTTCGGTCTCGGTCTTCCGTGATGTTAAGACCGGACCGAAGGAAGACCGATGGTCTCGGTCTTTGCTCTGAAAAAGGCCGGACCGGACCGCTCGGAGCCCTAGTACCCGAAGCATGAGCTTTTGTCTAAGGCTTGGAGACCGGTCAGTATAACATTAAATTCGTTCTTTCTGTTGTACTTTACACTTGTATTCGAATAGAATGCTGTATTCCACACAAATAATCTTATCGAAAGCTATCATAACCAGTTGAAGAGGTTTTATCTTGGAAGATCGAGAAACCATCGCGTTGATAGAATCATTTACCTGCTTTCGCAAGTTGTTGCATTAGATTATCGTCAAGAAGCATTGCAGTTATCACTTGGTGTCAGACCTGTTTGTTGGTGGCTGCAGAGGACAAGAAAAGAAAGGCTGCGAATGACATCAGCCCTGAAAGAGCCGCATCTATGGTCAGAACTGCTGCTGAAGATAGGGCAAGTGGTTTTGAAAGCTTACATTGTTACGCACTCTTGAATGCGTGCTTTCTTTAGATCTTGTGCCATTCATTTATGACCGACAACATTTGGTACACCATTGAATGCAGACATGAAAATTATTCATTGGTGCAGCAAAGATGCGAATGCATCGATCAGTTACGAGCGGACAAATTTGCAAGCGTATGTTCCTGGTGGACAGTGCGAAGCAAATACCGTACAGCAGTGCAGTGTCAGCGTCTTCGTCTTCAGAAGTATCAACATCATATCCCGTTTCAGCACCAGTAGTTCCATTAAGCAACCAGACTACTGTGTGGTGAAACTAACATATCCGTTAAACAATATGGAGCGGATGATTGATCAGGCATAAAGCTTACAAAAGCATGATGTGCGGTAGCTCCCATCAACGTCATAACGGAACGATGGAAACAATGGAAAGCAACTAAGCTCCTCTGTCAACCAATGTGCAATGATCCTCGTCGCTGAATCGACATGTCTCAGATGAAGCACTATTAGAGCCATCTAGACCCAATCGACCTTCTTTATCAAGAAGCCGTGAAGAGCACGCAATGATCGTTCAATCATGATTGGTTCTTTATGAACAGCACATCCCAGACATCCAGAAGACATATAAAGGCACCAGTAATCAGTTTCGATAGATTGTCTATCTCTCACAATAAATCCCAATCTCACAGGCCTTATTTTTCTCTTTTGTTTTTATTCACTTCTCAATCCACGATCTATCTCAGACTGAAGAACGTTCAATTGAATATCCAGACGAAGTGCGTAGACGTCAACTCCGGTAGTTGATTGAACAAGAACTGAATTTATTGAATAAAGACATTCGTCGTGGTATACAGCATGCTACTTGCGATGATTTGGAACAGATATATCAATCAAGTAGACATTTACGTTCAAAAATAATTAAAGATTTAAAAGCTCGAAACAAAGGACCATCGAGACAGAAATAAAGCCAAAAGAATAAGGGACCAAAAAATCGAACTACTTCATTTTCCGACATTATTTTTTTGGAAGTGCCGACGTCGTTTTTTTTGGGAATTTAAAGTAATTCGCGATGCAACCTGATATGAAGTCAAAATGATCTTGCAAAAGATATTTAAAACTCAAATCAGTACATGTTAAAAACAAGGGTTTTTCCTCTCAGTCTCTTTTGTATAGCATTGTGATATTTATCGGTTGTTATTCCTTTTTGTGCTATTTCCTTCCGCTATCAGTCAAAGTCCCACCGTATAACAGTTGGCGAGGCTAGCAGGGGCGTGTAGCATCAAAGCAAAGAATATCGTTTATTCTGTTTGAATAATCAGTAGATAAAAATGTCTAGTCGTCCGGAATTACAAATAACACAGGTTATTGCGCAACCACCCGAGAGGATTTACCAGTGGCCTCCAAATTTTTATGGTAACAGCCGTAAAGAAAATTCCTTGGCGTTCTTGGAGACTTCGAGTCGATTACAGCAATAAATGGAGTTTTCACAGATGAGCGGAAAATGCAGCTACTGAAGGTCACATTGAAGGGTCCAGCCCGAGAATGGCTTGATACGAAGATAACAACAAGAACAAAAGACGATGATGGCACAGAGGAGTGTCTTCGTAGCACAATTCAGACAAAAGTTTGTTAACGCATTTTGGAAGAGAAAACACAAACGAGCATATAGCGATTCAGTGCAACTCGAAAGTGAAACCGTTATTGATTATATGACACAAAAATTAACCCTTGCAAAAACCTTGTGGACGAATTTGTTTCAGAGGAAAGAAAGATTGACTATATCTTGGTTGGACTGCGAAGCCAATATGAAATTAGGGTTCCGAACGGGACACTCGGGACGGTGCTGTGTGTCGCATTCTGACATACTTTATATATCCACCTGTTATGATTGAATAATCTATTTGAAGGATCTCTTCAATCAATACTCAGAGAGTAGTTTCAGGCAGCGTAAGGACAGGCTACGCAAAGAAGAGCATTGATAAAAACATTGCCATACTAAAACTCAAACCACATTATAATATACAACGAATAGAAAAAGAAAGGCTGTAAACTGTCGTGGTATGTCGGATGGCTGCTTATAAACTGAGGATGAGGGACAGAGAAAAGCCTACCGGTTAGACCACGGACCTGTTATCGATAGACGTAACCCCCTATGAAGCAGTCGTATTCGACGTAGTAGCGCATATGAAGAGCGCATAAAGGAGCGCAAAAGAGGTTGTCCGATCTCATCTAAGAGTCGTCGCAATCAATCTCCGTCATGGAAGGATTTTACTGGTAGACTTGAGAAACAGCTTCTCTAATCAGATCAAATAAAAGCACCTACAAAGAGCCTCACAGTACTTACTGTCTCCATTCAATACCGAACAACCTCAACACACCACGGACGTATCAACATTAGTATTGCATTGCCGTTCTTTGACTATTCTTAACTGCGGATAACAGTAGTGTTTCTCACGGTGGCCGAAAACCGAAGCCGAAACCGAAACCAAAACTTATTCGAATTTTCGGTCTCGTCCGCTTTTAGCTGTGCACCGGACATTTTCGGTCCATGCACCTCAAAACCGAAACCGAACCGTAAACCGAAAAATAATCTCACTTGACTATTAATCTTGTTTTATTATCTATATCAAAGCATATGACATACCTACTTCACGTTTAAGAAATATTGTCCCAGGATTCTACCAACATAAGGTCCTTCCAGGTACGTGGCGATAAACGATTTCTAGTGTAAGGCATGATAAGGCGAGCATGCAGGTGGTAAAAAAATTTCCTTGCCCCGACAAAACACTCGAAATTTCAAATTTTTGGGCGCCATCGGTTCGGTTCGATTCAGACACACTTTAAACGGTTCGGTTTCAGTTTCGTGCACTAAAATATCGGTTCGGTTTCGTGCTATTGCCAAACCGAACCGAGCCGAGCCGTGAGAAACCCGATAACAGAGACAGGCCACATTAGATATCATGCAGACACGCTGGTCATCCGCAGTGTCGATCCTAAGATTATACTGCAGCACTTAAGTCTGTACTCTTTCTATGATCAGTAATATCGAGACACTCGGTACTCGGGACGGGACGGTATTCGGGAAATCCCGTCCCGAGTCGAAACCCTATACGAAATTCATGTACATCACCAAGAAAGTGACTCACTGGAGAAGTTACGGCAATCCTTGGCATGGAACGATGGTTTTGTCAATTACTACCAACCACGGAATTTGGGACATTCAGCTGCCGTAATTGCGAAAATGCCTACCAAAGCAATTGGAACATTGCATATACAAATGGGAGAAGATAACTCATGCCCATCATCGATAAATCAAGTTGTTAGGGGAAGTCGTGTGTATCAGACAAGCAATCGACATGAAGAAAACGATCGGTTGGATCGATCGGAGAACACAGTGGCTATGTTGGTTGACAAATTGGATATGGTATTGAAAGGTGATGATGCAAAGCAATCCGACCACAGTAAAGCAAAAGAAGAAAAGGCAGGATACGAAGGTTATAATTGCAGTAAACGACGTCATCGGTCAATATCTTGTAAGGAACCCTGTGGTTATTGTGGAGAATCAAATCAGATAAGTCATCAATGTGCTACTCGGCTGAATAAACAGAAAACCAAACTGGAAAAACAAGAGTATAAACAGCGTCACGAGAAGTCAGGTAGTGACACTAAACGAGAGACAGTGAAACAGCCAGTTCATGTGGTGACAACAACGATTGGTGAGCAGGCGCACGCAGACAAGGATCAAGGTCCAATATTGGTTCTAGGAAAAGAGGATATAGAGACGAGAAAAGTAGTGAAGAAAGGGGTCAAGAGGCAATTAGCCGAAGCTGAAGAGAGTGGACAAGCGAATTTAGCAGCTAAATTAAAAGAACGATATTACAAACAATTGGAAAATCTCAAGAAAGCAAGAGAAGCTAAAGCACGATATCGGCAAATGGATCAAAAAGCAGTGGCGCGTGGAGAGACACCTCCATCTTTACTATCAAAAGCGACAAAAGCATTCCCAATGATCATTGGTCCGGATCAACGAATCCAGAAGTTCGATATCAAGCAAGCTGTCTGGAAAGCAAAAATATCTGTTCCACTACCACAGTTTTTGTACCATTCGCCAACACTTTACCATGACTTCCTTGAGGAGGGAGTAGGGATACCGAGTCCCTTAAAAAAGCTGGAAAATAATGTTGGACAAACCGTACACATGGTGCAGAAGATGGATGAAGAACATGGTCCAATAGTAATCAACACAAAAAGGAAAACATATGTGAAGGCGTTGTAAGCAGTAATGGTCGGTGTAGGGAATGAAGAAACTGGAACATTGACCGTTGAAGAGGCTTTAATTAATGGAGGAGCCTTGGTATCGATTATTCCACAATCAATAGTTCAAAATCTGGGGCTCGAGAACAAAATGGAATCGACAACAAGACGATTTTGCTTTGGAGGTGGAAGCTCAGAAAAGGCAACTGGATGGATTGACGAACTTAAATTGGTTTTTGGAGAAGAATTGGTGGCCTTACACTGTGTTTTAGTTTTCTCAAATCGCTATAAACCTTTCCTATCGGGACCTGATTTTATCGTGTAAACAAATGTATTACCAGATCGGCATCAGCAAATTTTACGTTTTTGCATCAAGAATACCGAAGGAGACCTGGACAAAGTAATTGAGATTCCAACACATCATGGATTTGGAGCTCAACTACTAGAAGAACCATATAAGAATTCATCGATACCCGTAACAATAATCGAACAAGAATCTGGGGGCAAAAATTTGATGCTATTGGAAGATGATTTCAATATTGCATCTGGAGAAGTTGAATTGATACGCCTTCGATTAGAAAACGGTGTGGAATTGTTGGAAACAGGAATGAGAATGGAAAAAACAACGGCTACAGCTCAAAAGGGTTTGGTTACTATACCAACAGTCATGAAACGAGATCAAGAACTGTTCACAGCATTAATAAATAGTGCAGCAGAAGGAATCAAGATACCCAAAATATACAGCTATTGGAATTTTGGAGGAATTGCCGACAGTGCCAATTACAGCAACACAAACTGAAGATATTTGTGAAATTGCTGAACATCTTGCAAACCTCTATAACTATCCTGATCAATATACATTACCGACCAAAGCAGCAGGACCAATTTTCATTTCGACAACCTCGGAGATAGCAATGTATCTCAGGACAAAAACACCAAATATTCAAGATGCGCAAAGGAAAACACTAGTATATATGCTCTTTGGAGCGGAAAAAGCAAATGAACCGGAAATGAAGGGGTACGATATTAATCCGAATCTTAAAAGAGAAGATCTGCAAAAGGTGTTGGAAGTGATTGAAAAACATTGATCAGTCTTTGTATCATCTCTTCAAAGAGTCAAAAAGGTTGATACACCTCCTATCAAGATACATTTAAAAGAAGATGCGATTCCTTTCAAGACTGCACCGTATAGTACACCATACGAAGCCAATAAATGGCTACGAAATTAGTTGGATGAACTATGCCAACTTGATTATATTGAAACTTCTTCAGTACCATGGGCGTCTGGAGTCGTATTAATGCCAGCAAAAGAAGAAGGAAGAAAACACAGACGAAGAAAGAGGAAACGAGCTTTGAGGATTGGACCAAAAGTACAAACTGGATACAAAAGAGCGGGAGTTTACACCATACAATTAGGATTGGAAGGCAGCAATCAAAACGTGAACGAAAAAAGGAGATCAGGAAATTGAAGAAGAATCCAACATGAAATAATACGCTAAAGACTATGCAAACCAGCCAATACAGCCAAAAATTGCAGGAGATGTGCAAAACCAGTTTCAAGAATTCACCGATAAAGCACCAGAAATGAAAAGCGGTGATGAAAGATCAATATCAATTGTGTCTCGATTACAGATGGTAAACCAAAGGACAGTAATGGATAGTTATTCTTTACCGAATATCCACTATTTTTTCATGCTGCTCATCAAAGCAGAGTACTTCAGCCTTTTTGATGCAATGAACGGTTATTGGCAAGCCGAATTGGATGAAGAAAGTTGTGACATTACTGGATTTACGACAATGCATGGACTATACCGATGGAAACACCTAGGGCTCTTAATGGAACGGGTGGGACGGATCAAGAGTTAAATGGGATGGGACAAATGGGACGGGACCCGGGACGACCCGTCCCAACTAAGAGCCCTATCTCTCACCCACTCGTTCTTTCAATTGACTTATGGCTGTATTTGACTTTAAATTATTTGCTTTTCGAAATGGCCTCTGCATCATAGGCTTCTGTATTTATAGAATAAAAGCATAAAGTTGGACGCAGTGGATAAGAGAGAAAAAATGTAATTAGAAAGTAAGTTTGGCTTGCAATGTGGTGATCTTCACTGTGCCAGCGACTTGCACAAGGTGAAGTAAGTCATAACGACACGTAAGTGGGATAGGCAGAAGTCGACTGACGGACTATAACTGAGAGATGTCATAAATGCTGCAGGACAGATCGCGCGGTTGCTACAGTCAATTGGGAAACTGGCTGTCCCGGTTATTAAATGGGACGGGCCATAAATGGGACTGGACCCGGGACGACCCGTCCCAATTAAGAGCCCTAGAAACGCCTACCTATGGAGTTAAAGATTGCACCTCCAGCATGGCAAAGAATAATGGACGATGCATTTAAATCAGTACTTTATCAAGGCTTTATGATCTATATCGAGGATGGCTTAATATCAGGGCTTCCATCATGCCATGCCAGTGGCATGAAATTTCATGCCAGGATGCCGGCATGCGGCATGATCATGCCAATTTCCTGCCAGTTTCATGCCACCTCATGTCAATTTCATACCTCTCAAGCCGCCTCATGCCGTCTCACGCCACCTGATTTCAATTCGTGCCACTTGTCTTGTCTTGTCTTATATCATGTGAAACAGCTGTCGGCAGGTGCCGGATTTGTCAGTTCTCATGAAGTGAAATCTCTATTATTTATGAAATAATTAGGGTTCTGAAAAACCAGAGCAGAGCAGAGCCGAACCCGGATCTGCTCTGCTCTGCTTCGCTCTGGTTTGCGACTGTGAGTCCGCGGAGGAAGCTTTTTTGTCTTCTTTGTCTCAATAAACTTCTTATTGGTTTCCTCTTGTGCCTTTCCCAG
>JSYX01000801.1:0-12369 GCA_000787465.1 Thermomucor indicae-seudaticae | reverse complement strand
ATAAACAACGATCTCGACGACTTACTGTCCCTGCTACCCTTTTTATAACATCTCATACGGCACAATGGCTATGCTGCACACAATTGCGGATCATTACTTTGGTGCGTCCATCGAAACATTCAAGAAGATGGAAGTCTTTTTTGTGCATGTCCGCGATGTGTCTATCCACGTGTGGGCTTTCTCCATGCCGGCAAAGGAGGTATACACCCTCAAACGCATTGGCAAGGCCACCCTTCCCAAACGAATGAAGCAAGCAGGAGAACTTTTGAATATAATACGCCTGCTCAGCACACGGAAGGCACGGTATCCTATTACGCATTTAGGCTACGGCGAACTAAATCTTGTTTAGGAAGGTATCGCTAGGAGCCTGGAGACTCTGACCCGGCTGCAAGTCGAGCATCACGACTTCATCTTGAACATCAACCTCAGGATCAAGCCGAGAGATCCTCTTACCTCGCTGATCAATAGTCAAAAGATCAAGCCGAAGAAAAGCCGAGGCACGGGAGGCATGGCAGATCTTCTCCCAAGATCATCCCCTGGTCTGGACTTCGACGAGGATGAATATAAGAAGCTCCTTGAGGAGCCACTTTTCATCCAAGAGCCTGAATCTGACAAAAAGAACATAAGTAAGTAGGAAGCTTGAAATGTCATCCCAGTAAATAAAATTACTGTTGTCTATGCGTGCTATCCAGCTTCCAAGGTACTCGTCTTTTATATTACCCGGAAATGTTCAACCTTCGAGATATTACAAATTCGCTCTTGAAACACGTCTCACAGTCCATGTTTGATACCCTGCGAACTCAAGAGGCGTTCTATACTCCGCTCATTATGGGTCAGCAAAAAATTGCGTATGAGCGCCAGGACCGACACAGAACTCTAGAGTACGTAAACAACGTAACAACAGGACTATGAAAACGAGATTTATCCGAGTCATTGGCAAACCATACATTGTGCTACATATATATATATATAGATTGTAGTTGTTAAGACGATACGAAATGAATTTCTTTTTGCTGCACCTCTGATCAAAGAGAACAATATAGCACACCTCCCAGAAGAGCACGCGCGGAAAATCTACTGTTGCTGAGGACACGGTATCCAGCTGTAGACGATTCTTAGAATGACATCCAGAATTCCCTGTTCAGAGTATACCATTGGGGAGCATTACACGGCATGACTCTTTGCTTCAAGATCGAAAACCAATTCAAGGGCTGTCAGCTGCAGCAGGGTGCAGCGTGTGGGTATATTTTCTGAACGGATCGCAAACGGCACGCTTGTCGTTACTTGTGCAGCAATTGCCCACGTATTTCGACAAGTTGCAGTGAAATTAAATCTCGTGGGCCAATCGTCCGGGTTTTCGCACACAATTCTGCAGGTTGGGCAGTCCACTCTGACGCCGGCCAAGGTTATTAGACTGTGGACTTTAAGGACATACTGTCCAGGCAAGCGCACATCCAGCGGAAGGAGTGACAACACCATGGCGGTTTCAAGAAGAGGCGAACCTGACGTCGCAAGCAGAAAGGGAAACCGGTCAGTCCATTTAGCATTTTGCTTCCAATCATTTACACTTACACCTGTATGCCCCAAAGGGGCAGTCCTGGGGTCGACGCCAGGATTACGAAGGAAACCCAATGTCTCACCCATACCCCCGGCGCTTAGGCCCGCGATCGGCCCCACACTCCCATTAATGAAGAGGGGAAAAACCAATCATCATCATGAGAATTTGCATCGATAGAAAATCGAAACAGAAAGAACGTACCATCACGACTTGGCAAAAAGTTGCCCTTGCCATTGGAAACAACCTTCATTGCATCCATAACAGACCTTCGTTGTCTGCCTTGCGAGTAGGAGTATCACTGATCAAGAGGCTTGCGCGGGAGAGGAATAACCATCTCCGGACTTGCATGAGGATCTTCACAGATGGACTGTTGTGGATGATATGGACGGTATAATAATACGACGGTTCAAAGAGTGCGTAAAGTTGAGGATGCATTTTACACGAAGAAAGGAATGACGAAAGCATGCAGAATATCAAACGAACGCTCTCTGTTTAAATATCTATCCTGGCCGAGGAAGCTTACGTGGCATGATTGTAGCAAGCCCTTACGAAGAGAAAATCTAGAACTTTACGATGGTGCACTGATGAGTTCTTCGTCATACTGACAAGAGATATTGAATATTGTTCACATGGCATGATTATAGCAAAAAGAGTATGCAGAACTTCATGATGGTACACTGTTGCGTACTCCGTTGTGTTGACAGAGATGCCGAATACCTGGTGCTAAGCATCGTTCAACAAAACAGCGAAATCAAAAATGAGATTCGTGCAAAATTGTAGCCGCCAGCAGGGCCGAAAGACTTCTTCTTCAGCGCAAAAAAGACGGAAATCCCCAGTATCAATGTCAATGATGGAACATGGATGCAAATTGGTATTGCGCTTTCACACAGGAGGAGTAGAAAACCGAAAGGGACCGACTGACCGTGTTGGACGTTTCTGCGTTGAAGACAGATACTACCATGTTAATGTTTCACAAAATTTGATATCGGTGCTTGGCTTCTGGAGACGTAACGGACAATAATAAAGTAAGCACCATTATGCGCATGATTAGCAGAGCAGTAATAATGATCGATATCTTCAGCTTTACAGCCCGGTGATGTGGCACGTGCAGAAAATGCCAACAGAAATTTTTCATTCCATATCATGAATGATCAAATCGATACAGGGTATCCCATTTTTGGGGTGCCAGGCACCAAGCGGAGATGAGTCGATGGTTATCAGACTCTTTACAGAATTCGTTCCAGAAATCTCTTTTTCTACCCCGCAATTTGTTTCCATGCGTTTCCATCTCAGTTGCGCACAGGTCAATCTTTTATTGTTCTATCGCTAAAAGATTGTTTGGATCAGAGAAAAAAGTCTTTTTGACAAGACAGACAGAGTGGCGTATCTGTCTTGTGGCAGATGCAGAAAATTTCTGAAGGCTTTTTTCACGTAAAAAAAGAAAGTCTATCACTTGACATATCGGGGAGAAATAACGTCATGGAATCTTTTTGTTTCGGGGGGCGTCTTTGTTGTCCGAGCACTGTGCTGGTTAAGGCAATGCACGGTCCCCCAAAAATTAAAGACCAGTTTATCGGACTTGCGATCAGGTACAAATAACCGTGAAATCTCCTCGCTTCTGACGGCTCTTCTCTTTACTTCATCTCATTACTTCTCATCGACGTTCATCATGGCTGAAGTTAAGGTTCAGGTTTTCACTGATTTCGACGGTACCCTTTCTCTTGACGGTAAGCCTTTTTTTTCGGAAACTTTGGGAAGTTGGCTCAAGTGTTCACACTCTGCGCAAGACACTGGTCTTATGCTCATTGATGACCACCGTTCCATGGGTCCTGAACGCCGTCGCGAGCTCGAACATTTGATCTTGACGGACAAGATCACCTACAGGTTGGTGTGCGGATCAGTAAGCGTTATGGACATTATCTTGATCTTTGTCTTTTTCCTTCCAGAGACGGTCTGTCTGAAATGTGGAGCAAAGTCCACATTAGCTGGGAAGAGGCATGGTCTGAGTACTTGGATCGTAAGTTGTATATAGATAGATCTTTGGCCCACAATGTGCGATTTGTTAACGCGGTTGCTTAGACTGCCGCATTGACCCTGGTTTCCCCGACTTTAACGAATATTGCCGTGCCAAAGGTTTCCCTATCACTATCGTCAGCAGGTAAGGATGAGGGATCAATGAATTCAACTAGGACGGTGGAACTGAAAAAGAGTCGTAGTGGTCTGTACCCACTGCTCTCCAAGATCATGACAAACTTCCTTGGTGAGAAAGCAAAGGATATCAAGATCATTTCAAACGATGGTGAAGTCGAAGGCCGAAACTGGAAGATCAAGTACCGCGATGACTCGTAAGTTTGTTGTTTTGCTTGTGTAGAAATGGGATAACTTATTCTCTTAATCAACACTAGTGTCTATGGCAACGACAAGTCAAAGGGTAAGTAAGCGCTTTAACAGAATGGTATGGGGATAGCAAATATTGACATGGCTTTCCTCAGCTCTTCAGGCTGCTCGCGAGGCTGCACCTCCCGACACCATCTTTGTTTTCTGCGGTGACGGTGTCTCGGATATTTCAGCTGCCAAGCACGCGGATGTTTTGTTTGCTCGCAGGGATCGCGACCTTGAGACCTACTGTCGCATGCACAACATCCCCTTCATTCCCTTTGACACTTTCAAAGATGTCCAAAACGTCGTGGAAAAGTTGGTCGACCGCAAGGCAAAGATCGAGAAGGACGAGAAGACTGGCTTCTGCAATGTTGTCGATCTGTAAAGAAATTCAAACACACCCTGATTTTATCTCTTGTTCACCGCTAATAGTACGCCGTCTCAACGCCCGAGAAAAAATCACTTATGTAGAGCTCTCTGCATCTATATATTCTCCTACATAACCTCATATACATTTTACAACAAAAAATAAACATTGAGTCTCTTTTTGTGATAACGGATACAAATGCTTTGTGTTGAAATTAATGCCCGAATCGACAAAGACGACGAGAGTAATTCATTTTGCACGGGCTGTTCTGTATGGATAACGCTTGAGCGATGCAAAACTATCGAATTCTTTTCGATCCGCTTAATAAAAACTAAGAGATCACTCTTGCATGCAGCATTCATCACTTGTGCACAGCATGAGGGCGGAGTGGCTTGGAACCAAAAATGGAAGGCGCAGGCCTCCTGCCCCCGGGGTGGGCCAGATTTTGGCTGCTGCCGGGCAACTTAGGGAACCTTCCTTTTCGCATAAGATGGTAAGATATCCACTCAAGGAGGAATGGGAAAGATACGGCAGAGAGCGTACATTTAGCAGCCGTGATGGATGGATGCATGATGGATGAATCGGCGTAGTGAGGGAAAAATGTAGTTTCTGACACGTTGGGTGCTCACACTTATATCTTGTACTGTAGTCTCTTGTTGTCCCTGAGAGGAATCAGGTGCGTTTAATTAGAGCACGAATCGAAAGCGTAACTGGTTTAGAACTAATGGATTCGTTCATTTCGAATAATACAGTTCCAGCACATTCTGCGTCTGCTTAACACCAACGTCGACGGCAAGAACAAGATTACCATTGCCTTGACCTCCATCAAGGGTGTTGGTCGTCGTTTCGCCAACATTGCCTGCAAGAAGGCCGACGTTGATCTCAGCAAGAGGTGCGTCCCTTATGCCTCGCATTTCGACAGACTTTCAGTTGTTAACGAGCAAATCATAGAGCCGGTGAATTGAGCAGCGAAGAATTGGAGCGTATCGTCACCATTCTGCAGAACCCCTCTCAATACAAGATCCCCAACTGGTTCCTCAACAGACAAAAGGATATCGTCGACGGCAAGTACGGCCAGGCCATCTCCAACGTCTTGGACACCAAGCTCCGTGAAGATCTTGAGCGTTTGAAGAAGATCCGTGCCCACCGTGGTCTCCGTCACTTCTGGGGTCTCCGTGTCCGTGGTCAGCACACCAAGACCACTGGCCGTCGTGGTCGCACCGTCGGTGTCTCCAAGAAGAAATAGTAAGTCTGCGTTTTGTGAATGACTGCATACAGTCTACTCATCGTGCTTTCTCTTTTCGACGGGTATATAGAACTGGTTAGATCTTTTGATGACTGGAATAAAGCTCCTTGTTGTTCTAAAATGATCGGATGACGGGTTGTTTACATGGATGATGCAATTCTATCTAGGAAAATGTTTAAAGTGTCTTGACCTTGCCACGGAAATCGTCCAACGATTTGTATCCCTTGGCAAGCATGATTTCTTCGAGTTCCTTTTTGACGCGAGCAAAGAATGCTGGGCCTTCTTGCTTGAGCTGAGTGCCGACCTGGACACAAGTTGCACCTGCCAGGACGTGCAAAAACGCTTCTTTGCCAGAAGTCACTCCGCCGACACCAATCACCTTTTTGCCGGGCTTAAGACGACGATAGAATGCATTCACGTTGGCCAGTGCCGTGTTCAAGATCATGTACCCGCCCAGACCGCCAAAGCCGTCTTTGGGCTTGATCAGCGCGGTTTCCGTATCGAAATCGATGGCCAGGCCGTTACCAACCGAATTAACACAGGTCACAAACGCCAGATTATCAATGGAGTTTACGATCTCGGCGACTGCATCAAAGTGGGCAATGTCAAAGTAAGGTGGCAGTTTAATACCAAACGGCTTTTTGATGATAGGTGCCAGCACCTTCAGCGCGTTTGCCATGGCTTCCATATCGTACCCAAGCTGCGGCTTGCCGGGGACGTTGGGACATGAAAAGTTGATTTCGAGGACGCAGGGCAGGTCGGCGGCAGCAAAGGCCTCGACCATCTTGACGTTGTCTGCCAGGCTCAGGCCCGAAAGGGACACAAAGAGTGGCTTTTTCGCTTCATTGTTGTAATCGAATCGCTTGGCGTAATCAAGGTAGTACTCGTATCCTTCATTGGGAAGACCCATGGAGTTGATGCTGCCAATGCCGGAGGGCAGGGCTGTATAACGAGGCTCGGGGTTGCCTTGACGAGGTTCGAGAGTGGCGGATTTGGTAATGAGCGATCCGGATTCGCTGTTCAAGAGCTCGGTCAGCTCGGCTTCATGCTGGCACCATACACCGGAGGCGTTAAAGAACAGATTGGGTAACCGTACGCCCGCAATGCTACATGAAAGATCGGCCATAGCTGTCTACTTTTTCTTTCCTCGCTCTCCACAAACACACTTCTTTTTTCCTCAATTATTTAAACTCCGTTTATGTTCATTTCAAAAGGGCACAGAGCTCAAGCCAGTGAAGCTCGTTCAACTTTGAGTATTATGGAATAAAAAGAGAAAAAGGGCAAAATATTTACGCTATTCAATATTTAATTAACGGTTAGATCCTCTTGGTGTCTGCTGAAGCCACATGGAGTCATTCGAGTTTTGGCGCCGGATATTGGTCTTTTCACTAGACGCCCAGTCCACTTCCGAGATAGTCCCGCGGTCACTCTGAAGTCCTCTTCTTTGTATCGATCCCGCATTTTCCGGTCCTTCAGTGGGAACCACGCCGACATGACCGTTTCCGCGTGTTAGCGTTGGTGGATAGTCAACATGTTCTTTGGTCGGAGAATCTTTGCCGTTGCGACGTTGAGAGTGCCGCTGCGAAACGAGCGTGGCAGTAGAAGGAGTCGAAGAAGATGGTGTACTGTATTGGCCCGGTTGTTGTTGTTGCTGGTGGTGGTGGTGGTGGTGGTCTACTTGAATTTTTGACTCATCTGATGATGGTGGTTGAGTCGGAGTTTGAAAGGGATTCGTGTTTGAATAAGGCGGTTGGATGGGCACGGTGATCGCTGATTCGGTATATTGAAGGTAATCGCTCGAAACCTGGGAAGGCTGCACAATTAATGCAGTGGCTCCATGTGGATACCCATCCATTGGTTTGCCGGCTTGCAGAAAGTCGTGCGCAGGCTGTTGTAGGCTTGAACCGTTGGGTTGTGTGGGTGGCTTTGGGTGGAAAATGAGTATAACGATAAACCAAACAAGCATGGATGTCACATTAACTAGAAGTTTTTCAGCGGTTAGAAATAATAGATCCAAGTATATTGGCGCTAAAACCTTACTGTTGCAGATTAGGAAGTCAGCTGTAAACTTGTGAACGTTCAGGTATTTGCGACCTGTCAGGCCGTCTGCGCTGAGGATAATAAATGATATCGCACAATCCAAAAGAACAATGGCCAACATCAAGTTTAACTCCTATATGTGGGCTAAGTAGCGTGTCATGCAAGGAACCATTGTGTAAAGAGGTTACCTGGAAATAGCGAATTTTGTGAGTAATGGACCGCGCATTATTCGATTCACGAGTATTGTTCAAGAGCTTCTGGAAACGAAAATGGGAGACGAAACCGAGGATAGCCACAACGAAGAGTTCTATCGTATCCCGGTTAATACTACAGTTGTCCCGACCATCTGTCACTTGCTGCGTACCAACACCATACACGAGCTCCGGCATAATTTCTTTGTAAGTTGGCCCGTAGACGTCGCGGGAAAAGTTGTATTGCAGGACCGGGAACATAATGAAACTGACGCACGTCCTACAATACAACGCTTTGTCAGACCCAGATGTCGAGATATCGCTCATAGTGTTGCATACCAAACAATGTAAAACAGAAATTCGCGGCTGCTCATGAAGCTTGCTTTCGCGACCGAGTTAGCAAGATAATTCCAAAAGCATTGCAGCAGTAGTAAAGTTCCACTGTTGTATTATTATTTTTAGTGACAAGCGCTTATTGCCTGATACTTAGTTATGTCCATGACTTACGTCTGTAAGGAAAATCCGACGCACAGACTGTAATCTAGAGGTTATTTAGCACTTCTTTCTTACAGTATCCTCATTGCTGCTGTAAACAATTACCTGCAGGGATAATAAGGCTCTGGTCCGCTTTCGTCCACATTATCTCAGGTTTGGTCATGATATTCCCAAAGACATCGGCGAATCCCTCTTCGTATTTGACCTTGCAGGACGTCACATCTGGACATGTAGCCTGTCGATCAGCCTTCCTTTTCTGTCTTTTTTTTTCGGGTACATTTATCTACTTGCCATATAGTAGCTGGAACGGTAACATAAACAGTATTAAAAGCGTTACTATACTCTTGAGTTCGCCTTGACGGAATCGGTTCAGTCGGAGACACTGGAAACGATCCAACGTATAGATCCGGTAGATGAAGAAAAGGAACAAGTACGACAGCGACACAGCTCGCTCTATGACAATGACGTTCAGGCCATTTGTCTCTGCGCCTATTCCCATCCAGCATTGGCCAAAGTGGTACTGCACACTTACGAAGGAAACTATAGTCACTAAGGTGCGTCATGTTAATAATAAATTATGTAATGGAGACTGTCTAGAAGGTAGAGAAGAAAGAAAAAGAACTTTAAACGAACTCGACGCAATAAAAAAGATCTTTCCAAAACTTAAAAAGGAGGCTTGCTTCCTGGAAGCATCCATGTGGTATAGTATGATAGAAAGGGCTTCGTTGAAGCTACAGACCTACAGAGGATAAGCAGTCAGGAAACCCTAAACTCCCAAGAATGAACTTCCGGGGGGAAAGTAGCATTGCTCATAAAAGGACGAATAGCACAAGTGGTCTTGTTGTCGTTTATTACTTATAGGAGAGTATCCCTCTTCGTGAACGTTGGCAGCTTTGCGCTTGGGTCCTGCCTAGTTAGTTTCGACAAGGGGTCTGTCTATAGTTACGATTTAATCTTGCTACTTCTGAGATCATCCAACGGTTATGGGGATAACATGGAGAATCAGGAAAGCCGCTCCTTGATGCATCCTATTGTCATGGAGCCGACAGCAAATTGCTTACTCGTGTGATGCATTAGAAGGGACGACATGCATTGTGGGAGAAACTGATGGCCCAATAACCCCATTGTTCACCACGACTTTGCGTCTCCGGAGGCATCCCGTGCCGATCCCTAATGCTAGAACGAATGCAGGTCCGGGTCACAAATCGTTTATATTCGTTTCGTTTCATAAAATCAATGAGGAGGCCCATGAACGCTGTACCTGCATGTTATGACATCTTACAATATGGAGACTAGGAAGACTACATAGCTTCAATGATAGCTTTCAGCTGTATAGCATTCAGCTCTCTTAGAATAGTCGTCATCTTCCTGCTGCCTAGCACATCTAGCCTGTTACAGTTTCCACAGCCGACCCGTGGTGCACGGTTGCAGCACTGTTGGCAGCACTATCTATAGACTGGGTCATCTATTATGACTAAAGCTTTATTCACTCGTCTCAGGGACAGCTTTGTCCGTTTGTGTCCCCGCGCTGTAATGCCGCTTGAGTAATCATAAATGCCACTGGGAAATTCTCTGTCTATCTGGCGTTTTTCTCTTTCTTTTGGTTATTTGCCGTACTAATGAGGAAGGAACACGGTCAATCAACGTCTGACATTAGGAAAGGGTGAGTCCTGTGCATGCTGTTCTGGCATTCCCTTCCTGCAACCAGGAGCCCTCTCCCCGAAGAGCTCCGTTTCCCGCTTCTGTTCTTTATATCGAAATTCTGATCTCCCTAATCTCCTGCATTTCTCTCGTTTAGCCATGAGCTCAATGTCGCAGCTCTTGAAGATTATTTGGTGAAAACCGTGCCAGGATTCGCACGTCCTTTGAATATCAGTCAATTTAAGCTCGGCCAATCCAACCCGACGTATTTGTTGAAGGACGGCAAGTACGTTACGATATAGCGAAAAAGAAAGGACGACTCGGAGAAATGACTGTTTTTGGTGCAGTAAAAAGCAATATGTGATGCGCAAAAAGCCTCCAGGAGCACTCTTGTCAAAGACGGCTCACGCTGTTGAACGAGAATATTGGGTACTCCGTGCACTGAGCACTTCCACGGACGTACCAGTCCCGAAGGTTTACACTCTGTGTGAGGACCCATCCATTATAGGAACTCCATTCTATGTATGTCTTTCTCCCTTCTTCTTGTTTCGGTTCTGCAGGGCCACGATCTTAATTGCTGTGTGAGCTAGGTCATGGAGTTCCTTCAGGGTCGTATCTTCTCCGATGTAAGAATGCTATCCATGCCTTTCGAGGAACGCAAACAATGGTACGTTAGGAAAAAAACCGGTGACACCAGAAGTTAGGGGGGAATCCTTAGTGGTCTGGAACGTTAGTTGGTACTCGGCCGTCGAAACGCTTGCCAAGTTGCACAGTGTCGACTTCAAAGCAATCGGGTTGGCAGATTATGGCCGTCATTCTGGATTCTATGACCGACAGATGAAGTCGTTGGGAAAGATCTCCCAGGTACAAGCTGCCGTCAAGGACGAAGAAACAAGTGAAGTAGTTGGCCCTATTCTACGCCTGGATGAATTGTTTGCTTGGTTCAAGCGAAACCAAGTAGCAGACCAGGCAACCATTGTTCACGGTGACTACAAGGTAAGAAATGAAAAACGGGTTGAATGCCTCCATAGCCCTAAAACATTTTATTAATGACAGATCGACAATTTGGTAAGTTCTGATCGTTCTTGGTAAACTACCATGCATAAGGAATCAAGTGGTGATTGCTCAAGTCTAACGTATGAGCCATTATAAAAGATCTTTCACCCTACAGAGCCTCGTGTGATCGGCGTGCTCGACTGGGAGCTCTCTACAATTGGGCATCCCTTATCTGATTTGGCCAACCTCCTTTTACCGTTTTACATGCCGTACGCTTTTGAGGGTATTGCAGGTCTGCAGGGATTGCCAGAGCTACCTGTCCCGGACGCAAAGGAACTCATGCAAGTCTACTGTGCTAAATTTGGAAGACCTTACCCGATCAACAAGTGGGACTTTTGCATAGCATTCGCGCTTTTCAGAGTAAGTCAGATGGCCTGATAGAAGTCTTAACCGATTGATTATGTACCGACTATTCCACTTTTCTATGTAGATGTCTGTCATTTTACAAGGCATAGCTGCGCGTGTGGCTAGGAAACAGGCTTCGTCTGCAGAGGCCAAATCACATGCTGAAAAGTTCAAACCAATGTGTCAACTGGCTTTAGAATTTGTGGACAAGGGAGATTTGGCATCAAGCAAGCTGTGAGTGCAGCGTGAATGGCTTACTGAATCACTTGCCGGATAAGGATTCAGTCCATGGCGTTGTAATCGAACGCATCTAGTATATAAATGGTCATGATTGTTTAAAAGATTTTTCATAAATATATCTTCAACTTCTGCGAAAGATCTCCTTCCTCTGAAGCCGAACAACAACCTGTGATACAGTATGCTTAATGAATTTATGAGATCCTAAGTTCTTGTTAGTAGGCACCCAAGTCCCACAAAGTAGAGTACCACGTTGCCGGATCGCAATGAACCAAAATGTGGCGAGCACTCATAATAGATCGACAAACTTTCCACATATTAGACCTGTCTTTCGGCGCGTATTGATAACGTGATCTCATGATTGCACAGCGGCGATCTTTAACGCAGATGAAGGACATCTTATTAGACAAGCTTTGCAAGTAGCATCCTGCCAAAGTCATCCAATTCGTTAATCTCACCATCCACCAGCAAGCCACATACGGCCGGCCTTGAGACCCCGGCCTCTTCAAGGGCGTCTAACAGCAACTTGAGTTCTCTGCCAAGTTTAACTTGGTCAGAATACGGCCCCGGCATCGACCTCCTGGGCTTTTTATCCCTACTGTGAATAAGTCAAATTGCTTTGCGATACAGATGCAGTTTTCAGCCGTCATCAAAATTGGGACCGGGAAAAAATTAGCTGGGCCCTTGCAATACAGAAGATCCGTCGACGGTTTTCTCGATATATGATGCTTTAGACATACGGTGTCCGCGTCATGTATCGATCACTTTCTACCGAAGAAAAGCAGTCGCTATATAGAAAATACTGGTTTTTGAA
>JSYX01000800.1:0-12478 GCA_000787465.1 Thermomucor indicae-seudaticae | reverse complement strand
TTAAAGCATGGCGCAAATTACACTTTAAGTTGACGCAAAAAGTTATTCAAAAACCAGTAGATACAACAGCATGAGTGTGACGAATAAGGACTACGTACGGGTCCCAATGAGAGGGAATGATGATACACAATTTAAGTCGGGTGGGTGACGGAAGGTCTAAGAGCGGGCTGCCTGGATCAAAAACTTGGGCGATGCGTTACCAGAATCACCCATGAGGACAATGATATAAGTCTTCTTGGTCTCGAGGTCGCTTGGAAGGGTTACGCTCTGTGCACCCTTGTTAAGTGGGAATCCGGAAGCCAAATCCCAGTCTTTATGTATAATGATGTCAGTCAGTGTACCTCGGATAAAAGAGACAGAGTGGCACTTACAGAGATGCTCATTCGGCGAATCGCCTTCGAGGTAGCCGAGTTTTATCATCCCACTGTGAGAGTTTCGAGATGAGCTATTGCAATGGATTACAAGGGGGGAAAATGCTTGAAACTTACGTGACGCCGTCCGGAATCTCTTGTCCGTTAACAGTGGTTTTCCTACAGAACCCACGTCTTCAGTAACCAGTTGTAAGAGGACGCACTTGCCCTCAATATCTTACCATTGAACGGTGTACGTCTCTCCAGCTCTCCATTTTGTTTGCGTATTCGGAACAGTACTATTATACCGTCAGCTTGTAGGGAACATGTCAAGTCCAACAAGCTTTACATACATTTGAGGGTTCCATACAATGGCAGATACGAATGGTAGCAATATGAGGGCCAAAAAAGTAACAACTGCGGTCAACTTCATGGTATAACGTAAGAAAGGTAAAAAAAGAGTACAGATATGAACCAAAACTCTCGTTGCTTTCGGGCCTTTTATGCGCTAAACGCAAACGGTGAGGTTTTTCCGTTAGCCTAAAGAGGAATTTTCTCTGCGAATCTTATTTAGCAGCTACCGCGAAAGATGGTCCTAAACGTTTATTACAAATGCGTCCTGAACTTTTAATTGGTAAATTCACCGGTACATGGCTTGGTTTGCCCACTCTAAAAATACAGTGGCAAATGACCCTACTTGGATTTGGCGCTTAGCCATCCTCTGATACAGTTCTTAACGGGAAAGTTTCGATCATGGGACAGAAAAAGTAGTTCCGAACGCGTCCGAGTGTCGGTTTCCATGGCTCATTTATGCAAGTCCGTACATACAAACGTGCACGGCGACAGATTTGTTTTGCGTTGCCGGTTGATAATGGTATTGGTCTTCTTCATGATATGCTTCAGCCAAGAATATCATCATGAGAGTACTTGAAACGACAACGGGACCGGGAGAACATGGACGTCATCTGAAGCGCGCCCCACATGACCTTGGCTATGAATAACCCTTACGTACAAATTGGATATCTGAGACGCGTATTTAGGTACAAAGATCGCTTGACCCGGAAAAGCCTGGAAACTTCATTTGGCTTGTGCGATTCTTCTCGTATACGAGTAGACAGGGAAAATGTCTCTTCGAAAGGTGTAGTAGCATTAGGTGAAAATGGACAATGATAAAGGTACATAAGAAATAGGCGGGATCGATCTCGTGCATGTGTAGACCTGAAGAACCGGTCCTGTAGCTAACAGTCTTTGGAAGCTTTTAGAAAGAGCGGTTTTTTTTAGCTTCAGCTGTGAAACTCACTTGCTATCACCTGACACCTTTTCGACTATGCGTGAAGCTTCAACTTCAGGAGGAACTGTTGCTTATCGATCATCGTCCAGTCCAAAAGGTCGCAAGAACCACGCGAGAATTACCGTTGAGACACATACCGACAATATAAAAGATGCGAGCCTGCCATAACGCGCCGTGATATTGGGTCATCCGGTATGCTCCAAATAGTCGCCAACAGCCCGGGTCGTGCTGCACTGGTGGTACGGAGCCGTAGCAATTGGAAGACCTAAGACAAAAGTATGTACGGAATAGGTCGTGTTTCCTTCCCATTTTTCAGCCTACGTCCACCAGGATAATGCTATTTGGGCAGAAAAGAAAATCATGAATAAGCTGCATTGTTGTTTGCAGACTTATTGACCAGGAACTATTTGGGATGCCCAATGGATGGTACGCTCGAACGGAAAGTTCATTTCGACGCGTCTTTGTGCGTGAGATTCCATAGAAAAACTCTTGAGTTCAAAGCTTTGGTACGAAGTTACACAAAGGTTATCAGATCGGACCAGATTCCTGGTGTGGCCCAGGATGTAACCAAGTGTGATGCGGAGAATCTCGGTCGTTGGAACCGGCGTCGACTGGGCTGACATTGCTACCTTATTGGAAATGCAGTAATGAGTCACTTGAAGAAAGTGTAAAGAGATATGCATAATAGCAGGATGCACTAAATATGCTCCAGGTGTGTATCTGAAGGAATGAGGAAAAGACATGTCTACAGGTCACAGTGCTCGTCATCCAAAGGTGTTTGCATCCATGCCCATGCAACATTAGCATACACGTTGTGTGGGATTGAGCGACCGCTTATCCATGACCCGACAGCGATAAGAGGTCCCAACATGTTTGTCTGCATCACTGCTTCTTTCTACAGTAAAGTATCTTAGTCATCTCGCCAGGGGCGCAAGTAGATATATCTTCGTTTCTGCATGTACCTCTCCTAGGATAAGCTTGATCAATGCGACGTCCTTGCTTTTGTATGGTTCCAACTCGCTATACGAACAAGTGCCGTTGATAAGCTTCAGGATGTTGTTCAAAACCGATAAGCCTTGCATCCAGGCAAAGTGACCCGTTTTGACGTCTGTGTGATCGACAACATCACCGACTGCAAAGATGTGTGGGTATCTGTCGTCAGCAATCTGCATTGTCTTCTTCACCTTGACAAAGCCGGTTTTCGGATCAACACTGGTAGGCGAGAATTCCGCTAGCAGTTTGCTGTTTGGTGTCATGCCGATGCACATGATCTAGAGGAGGTCAGGTACACTAATAATGAGGGAGGGAATCAGCCAAACTTACAGCTAGGTCCGAGTCGATGACACGGCCGCGTTCTGTATGCACTTTGATTGGTTTGACTTCCAATGGGAACCCATTCTTGGGTAATATGGCACGGTCGCCAAGGATTTGTTTCACGCCATGCTTCTTCAAGATGTTAAAAGTCATGACGTCAAGGCTGACCTTGTACCGAGGCATGTAGCGTGTCCGAGAATGCAACAATGTCACTTCTTTTTCTGGATAGTGTTCCTTGACCTCGGCTGCCAGTTCTACAGTAGACACAAGAACATGTACTATAAGTTTTCTGCTCTAGTATCCTATTCAAAAGCACATACCAAGGCCAACAGGTCCTCCACCGATAATGACCGGTCGCTGAGCTTCTCGAATCAGGTCCTGGTATTTCTTCAAAGTCTGGATCCCGTCTGCTTTCGACTCGGCGGACAATCTTCCAGGTTCGGGAATGGTTGTGCCAGCAGCGTACAAGAGGTACTCAAATTCGATGCTGGTGCCAAACTCTGGGACATGTCGGTCAAGCTCAACGTGGTGCTCGTGGATAGCCGTGACACGGGCCTGGATCACTTTGCCTACTTGGTCATTGCCTCGAAACAGGTTGTTGTATGGAATAAAGAGTTCTCGCTCGAACCCAGCTTTGACGCAGGCACGTGGAAAGGCAAACACGAAATTGAAATGGCTCTTGGCTTCAACAAGTATGAGACGATGCGTGCTCGGAGCCTTTTCGAGCCAGCTCAAGGCGAATCCCAGTACTGCGGGTACGTATCAGGTTGGTGCTTTATTATGATTAAAGAAGTAACACACTTGCCTGCGCATGAAGCACCAATTGATACAATATTCTTCTTTTCCGGAGCATGAACCATTTTGCAGTTGAAAAAGTTTTGTTGTATAAAGGAAATAGAGACAGAGCAGAAGCGCGCGGAACGAGAAGTGTTTTAAGCAGGCTTATCAGATGTAAATTGTTCGCAGCCCGACTTTCCTGACGTTCTGTGCAACATGCTTTATTGTCATTGGCATCATGAGGTGTAAGGGTCATGTATGTGTCCATGCGACGGTCGCATCAAAACCGTATTGCGATGGCTCGTCAAGTTATTAGTACGATGACTTTTTGGTTCGTTGAGCGATGATTACAGTGGGCGCTCGATCTATTCACAAGCGTATACACTGTAAAAATGGCGTTAACCTTCGTGACAACTCTGCGTGCATCACAAACAAGTCTCGCTTTTGCAAACACAATCGCCCAGTCTTATACCAGGATTTGACCGTTTCGACCACCCCTTATGCAGACAGAACACTGTCTCCTGGACGTTATATAGATGTTCATTTCTCTCTTTTATATCGACGCCCTCTACAGAAAAGGGTAATAGTCAGCCGAAGATAAACCTTGTCATGTACGTCGAAGCATAAGACGACGAAAATGCCGCTACAGTACCATCGCGCCGCTGATCCTCCATGAATTTATATCCAATGAAGAAGCGTTTACTGTCATGGTAAATTGTGTCACCTAAACGCATTTCGGCGACATCAATGCGGCATCCGGAACCTTTTTCTCCTGGGCGGCTTTACTCCAGCCTAACAAAAAAAAAATCCGGAACCTTGTCAGGCTTTCATAATGCGAAAACTGAATGCTGCGTTGTAGATCATTCATGCAAAGGCTTTTACGTGATCAAAGAGCAGCTTCAACAGACTTGTCATGTTGGTGGTTATTAACATTATTAGGTCCTTATAAAAGATGTCAAACACAACGACACGGTTTGTATTACTTCAAGAAATCGAGGTTTCATTCATTTGTGGACATGATCCACTCGGTATGAATGAAGCAACTCGGTTCTTTGTGTTGGACGATGTATAATCACATCATTTTTCGCGATCAAGTTTCTCGAGCCGAACGGCATACACTAGTTGCGTTTCTTCTGCTAGAATAGATGACAAAGTCCCATCTGGAGGTCTGTGCAGTTTCCTCATTGTATGTACATGAATCGTTTTCCATATGCTTTACTTCTTTATCATTTGTTTGTGCATGTTTTGATTGTCGCCACTTGACGCCAAGAAAAAAGAGTACGCATTTTCCGGATTTCGGTATTCGAAGGAACATCGTGGGTATGTATACTTACGTCTAAACAGGACATTTTCGTGATTGATTGTACATATCCATATGCATATTGACAGGAGTATCACGAGAAAGGATCAATTTCCCAATTCAAGTCTATTCGTTTGGCTGTCAGCTTTGGCTTAAAACTTGAGGGCCCGCACTCCGCGCGCCCCTTGATTCTTCATATGCATAACCCATAAATTTTCTTCCAGCATGTAAAGAGAGAAGCCACCACAGCCTCACGAGATGCCACCCAATTGCAAAGTGCACCGCGATCTATTTAAAAGGCCTTAGAATATCGGCCTATACATATATTAGCCTCCCTTTGTCTTGATCTCCTCCGTTTCTTTTGTTGTTCATCCCGCCCAACCCCCTCTCTTCCCCTTTTCTTTCTCCCAATACACAATCAGTTGTTTTCACTCTCTCTGTTTACACGATTCATATAATGAGGATAGACCGTCAGATCCGGATATGGATTATGCTAGGCATTAACGGTGGCTTCTTTTTGGCCGAGATCATCATTGGATACTATGTCAATTCACTTGCACTGGTAAGAACGGGAACTTATCTCTCCCTCTCTCTATTTAACATTCTTTTGGTTGTCTCAGGTTGCAGATTCGTTCCATATGTTGAACGATATGCTCAGTCTGGCCATCGCCTTGTGGGCTATTCGCGTACGTCTATCTGATATAGATAATGACGAAAACTGATTTGGCTGATGCGGGTCACCAGGTTGCTACCAATAATCAATGGAATCCAAAGTATTCGTATGGATGGCAACGGGCAGAAATCCTGGGTGCCCTTGTGAACGCGGCGTTCTTGCTCGCGTTATGCGTCATGATTGTGATTGAGGCCATTCAGCGATTTGTCGAACCACAGCCCATTACGAATCCGCTTCTTGTCCTTATTATAGGAAGCGCTGGTCTGGCAGGCAACTTGATCGGTCTCTGCTTGTTTCACGGTATGTGTGTGTCACAGCGCGTTGGGGAGGGTTAGCGTCCCTGTATTTTGCTGATCCGATACCCAACCTAATATAGAGCATGGTCACCATCACCATCATCACCAGGCGTCACATGACATTGAAAAGTCCCAGCAACCAAGTGACCATGGCGGGCATCTTAACATGAAAGCGGTAGGTTATATCGGATCGGGTAAGGAACATGAGCTCACTTTCTGTCCGTCGTCAGATTTTCTTGCACGTGATGGGCGACGCGTTAGGGAATATTGGAGTCATCATTACCGCTTTGTTTATCTGGTTAACGTCGTTTTCTTGGCGATTTTACTTGGATCCCATCATCAGGTTTGTTTGTGTCTAATTATGTTTAGCGTAAGTGGAAATCTCATTCTGTTTGTTATTTTGCAGTATAATTATAGCCATTATTATTTTTGCATCCGCTGTGCCGTTAGGTAAAACATGACTTTTAAGGTACCGACCGCATACTTGTTGACAGCGAAAAAAAAAGTCAAGGAGACTTCGTTTATCCTCTTGCAAGGTGTTCCGGCAAGTGTTCCGTTTGACGATGTCCGCCGAGACTTGCTCAAGGTAAAAAGTCAGGGCCGTAAGCAGCAGGAAAGAAAGGGATTTGTTGTGTGCTAAATCGCTTACTGCTGCAGCTGGATAATGTACTGTCCGTGCATGAGCTTCATATCTGGCAGTTATCCGATATCAAACTCATTGCTTCAGTGCATGTTCTACTTCACCCCAAAGTCAATTATATGGACGTCGCCGCGGATATTAGACAACTGTTGCATACATATGGCGTGCATTCCGTTACTATTCAGCCCGAATTCGTCCACAAAAGTGACCCACCCGATACGCCTATTCCGGCACCATTGTCTGAACCAGACATTGAGAGCAGTATAGCACACATGAATACCGAAAATGATGCCGTTGGCGTCAATGAATCCACTTGTCTCCTAAGATGCGTAGACGAGTCTTGCGTCGAAAACGCTTGCTGCCCCTTGACACAGCAACAAGACAACGCCTCTGACACAAGGAGGCCCACTACATGCGCATTAAATGCATCCGGCACTTCAACATAACTCTTTCGCTGTATGTATGATCACCGTCATCTATATCGATTATATACTTGTACTTTTGCTTCCAAATTTGTACCTTTCATTAATCACAGTCAAGCATTAAAGCAATGCAATACAGTAGTAGCCATATCTTTTTTGATCTCATATTCTGTCCTAAAGCAGATGAACAAACCTATTGCAGTACACAGTTCTTTTATACAGTTGTTAATAAGCGGGTGGGTTGCAAAACATGACAATGCTGGGTAAGGGAAAATGCAAATCAGTCCTTGTTCTTCTTCTCCTTCTTCGCTTTCTTCTCTTTCTTGTCCTTCTTCTCCTTCTTTATCTTTTTGACTTCGGCCGGTTCAGCGACTTCCTCAGCCGGACGTTTGGAAGAGGTTGTCTGCTCGACTTTGACAGACGTTGTCGACTGCTCGACTTTAACAGACGTTGTCGATTCCTCAAGTTTGACAGGTGCAGATGCTTCCATTTTGGCAACCACTGCTGCACTGACCTTCGGCTCGACTCCCGCAGCTGCCAGAACCTTCGAGGCAGGTTTGTTATAGGCTGGAGCGGGCATCGGTCCTTCACTGACGTTGGTGTAATCGACATATGCTTGCTTCCAAATTTCCGGCGTCTGTTCTGTGATTCGGCCGTACTTGTCAAGTTTTCCTTCAGACACCATCTTCTTCTTTGCAAGAGCGACAGGACCCAAACCCCATCGACGAGGGTAAGTATCGCGTTCCATGATAACACGTTTCACCTTGGCCACAACACCGTGATCGCAAGTAGCCATAACCGCTGTCGTCATTTGTGCATACGCAAGAGCGATAGCTTCACCCTTTGTCGTCATCAACACAACTTCGTCATTAACTTCAATACCGCTCTCGTAACGTAAAAGACCAGGAATCATAAGTTTGGCTCCGTAACAGAGAGCATTAACGGCACTGTCTTTCACGACAATACGCTTGTATCCAACCAAAAGAGACTCCAAAGGCCGGATCACACGGCGGAGGTAGGACTCGTCACGGTTATTGTCATACAGCCACTGAGCATCCAAGATGTCGTGCATGGTCACCAAATCGTCCTAAAAAGTCCCCGTCACTTAAAAGCTATGTCCTTCAAGTTCAAGGCGCCTGGAACTTACATTTTCAGACATGGCTCCTGATCGAACACGACGAAGCTCTTGCATGTGACCACCAACACCAAGCAGAAGACCCAAATGCACACAGAGCGTACGGATATAGGTACCAGCCTCGCAGCTAACCCAGAACACACCAAGATGACGATCGTTGTCATATTCGATCAGTTTACTTTCGTGGATAGTACGAACACGCAATTGTCGTTTCACGGCCGAGATAAGAGGAGGTCGTTGGAAAAGTGCACCAGTGAGAGTTTCAATGGCCTAATAAATGAAAGGGTTAAATTACTGTATGAAAACAAGAAACAGTACTCTGGTCGTACCTGGTGAAGCTTCTTTTCGCTTTCAATAGCATCGTGCAGACGCAGAACGCAAACGTACTCTTTACCGGCACTTTGCTGAGACTTGACGAGACGGGTAGCACGGTCGACACAGACAATCAAACAACCAGTGACTTTAGGGTCAAGAGTGCCGCTGTGACCGGTCTTTTCAACACGCAAGATACGTCGAATCCAAGCAACAACTTCGTGCGATGACGGATTAGCTGGCTAGACAGTAATTCAACGTCAGTTGGACCATGCTAAATCAGCTTTACTCTCAATTAGCAAATTTCATTCTTTTACCTTGTCCAAATTGATAACACCATAGCGAACGTAGTCGTTCAAGGGTCGTTTCAGGGGGGAGTAACCGCTGGGAATAGGAGTATAATGACCGGTACGGACGTTCAATTGATCATAGTTCTAAGACGAATTTCCATTTAAAAAGTTGTCGAGTCGCCAAAGTTAAGGCACCGTATTTACCTTGAGTAAAAGAGGCCATTTTGAGGTGTCAACAGAAGAACCCTCGGCTGTGGGTTTAATGACGGGATCGACGTCCATGTGTTCTGAGTATGACGCTAACGGGAAAGAATAGCCGGCTTTAAAGGTGGCTGTCAAATTTTTAAAGAAAGCCACTTGTGACAGTGTTTCCCAGTTTCGGACCATTTGCATGATCACTTTTGCGCCCTGCTTGTCCACCGGAGTCTACTTTCTGTAAGCTTACCCACTAAAAGCAACGCAAGACCAACAAGTATGCAACAAAAAGACATCTTAACAATACAGCGAACTAGTTTTACATGCAAAATATTTGTTTTATTTATCACAATGAGTGGCCGGGATATTGCCGCCAGCAGCACGATCCGTGCGCGCTCGTTCTCGGGCGAGCAACTCATAACAAACTGGGCTGATGTAAGACGATGATGACGGGTCTTGTGACCGTATTTCTTCCATGATATCCAACAGTTGCTTCGCTGAATCGAGATCTCCCCGAGCACTGCAGCACCGTATGACGGCAAGGACAGTACGCCTACTTGGCCAATGCCCCGCAGCCAAAAAGTCATATGTGAGCGACAGAGCTGACGGGAGATGTCGACGCTTAGCAAATGCGACAATTAAGGAATTGATTTCTCCCAACAGCCTCCGGCTTAAAGGGTATCGATGCTGCCGTAAAGCCCAATACAATTGTTCCGCTTCGTTCAGAACGTCGTGTCGCATGTAAAATTGAAAAAGTGATGGTAATATGTCATCATGTAGCAAGTTATTTTTGTCGCTATCCTCCTTGTCGTGGTCAACAATAACAACAGAATTTAATGCCACTTGCCATAAGCGTCTTAAGGTTTCTATCCGCAATTGTTCGTCGTCTGCCATTTGGTAACTTGTATAGGCTGTAAAGAACGACTCGTAGATGGCCAAGTTTGCTGACAGGCCGTCATCGCACATGCGTTGAAAGAGACGAATGGCTGCATCTAAATCCACTACTTGGCGGCGAGGCCGATGATTAGGTGACAAAGGTAATTGACAAAGGTATCCACGCATGAGGGTATGATAAGTTTCTAGGTTTGGTTTGGTGTCCTCTCTTTTCCGTAATCTCTCCAGAAGCTCTTCAGCTGCGTCGAAATCGCCTGCATAGAGGCAACCTCGGATCGTCTTGTTCCATGTGTCCACGTCAAAGCTCAAGCCAGCATCGTCCAGTGCGTCGGAAAATACAGCAAAAGTGGACGGATGACCGTGGCTAGCCATCATTTCCACTAGGAGCTTAACACGCTGTTGCGTACGTTTCCATCCGTGCTCTGCTTCCAAGTCCATGAATCGTCTGAACCAAGTCATCATGAGGTCCTTGTCCGGGCAATAAAGAGCGAGGCCCATGAGAAACTGTAAATACGTGTTGCTGTCAGGACAAAGACCCCGACGATTCATCTCGTTCAGCAAGATTTCTGCCCGTTTCCGTCGGTCGATATCGTAAAAATGCTTTGCTTCTGCTTTGATGAGGTGACGGTAGGTCCACTTTGTAGGCGTTTTTCCTGCTGCGTACAGATCGGAGAGAAGCTGATGAGCGCGCTCGACGCGGTTCGCTTTGATGTTCGCAAAAATGACCCATTCCATATCTTCTATCGTAGCCGAAATTCCCCGTTCTACTACGAGTTGGTGGTGTAATGTATCTATCATATCAATCGTACCCTTTTCGGAGACCAGCCGATAAAGCATTGTTACCAGAGGTGGACTGACTTGGTGCAACTGACAATTGGGCCGTTTCGCCTCGTTTTGGAATAGATCCCATATCGTCTTGAGATCGTCTGAAGTGACTTTGTGGATGTTGAGTTGTGTTAACCTCCGTATCAACTCTCGCAGTTCGGCTGGCTTGGGCGACTTAGAATGGCGCCTATAGTTGGACGCGCGCGCGGCGCGGCGGTGACTAATGCGCGCCCAGCAAATACCCGTCTCAGGAGTATATCTGACAGGAAAAGTAGCTGATGAAGAAAAGGAATGCAGCCGCGTAGCCGGGGAAGAACAGGTGTTGGGTACGACTCTGGCACGTCGACAGAGAGTCGAAATGGACTGACAATGTGAATCGCAGTAACTGGCAGCGTCGAAAAGCCATGAGAGCATCGTGCCTTGTTTTCGCCATAGCATGCGAGAAATTTGGCTGGCGGTCAACGTTGACATGAACTTGACAAATAGCCGCCCAAAACGACGTGTAGTCGCAATCGTCTAGGAGTACAAGTTTCGAAAGGATTTTCGCCTTCAAATTTTTCTGGGGAAGCGCGCGGTGATTCAAAACGACAAACGTAAACACCGTCATTCAGGGACGATTATACTTTTCCCAGCTGCGTGTCCGACGCATGAAAGCAACTCATTCAAGCTTGCGAATGTAGACGAATGTCCTAGCTTCTTACGTAACCCGGCGCTCAACCACTGCCCACGTTCAATGCATGCTGGACACGTGACAGAAATGCACGGCGCTGCGTGTCATTGGGGAGAAAAGCAGCCGCCACATACGAAGCGTTCGAGATTTGGAAGAGCAGATTGTCCTGCAAGGCGCCAAAGTGACAGCATATGCGAGAAATGTGATTCGTCTTCTAAGGGAGAGAATGACTTAATTAAGACGGAACGGAACAGACTGTGATACTATGTCAATAGGCGATAGACTTTGATCCTCTGCAAAGTAGAGGACATTGATCATACAGAGCGAGTTATCTTGTGCTGCCCTCCCGCGTCGGAGTGGCTATGCCCGCCACTTTTGTGGTGGGCTTTACGGGTAAGTGCGAATGATTGTTTGAAGCAAAATGACAAATGGACTGACCGCATATCCTGAATTCTCTTTGCTGCAAATTATCGTATCTCTGTTCCGTAAATTCATTTTGTTTTCTCTGCGCAAAATCTTTTTTATATCATTGCAAAGTTCAGTTAATAAACTTGTAATTAGTACCAACCGCGAGAGGGCAACAACAGATATCATAGCCAAACCCGACGATTCCATTCAGAATGCTCTCAAACTTCAGTTGCGTGCATTGGCGACGTTACGACTAGCTAAATATATTCCAACTGACTTTGTTCTTGCATGGTGAATAGTCTGGCCCAATTTAGCGCGTCTTTCCACTTGGCTATGCATGATTTTCGAAGGTGGTGGCTTTTCCATACTGAAAGCCGTGTTCCACGGATGCAGTCTACAGCTCCAGTCGCTGCCAGCAAAACTGCATGCGAGGTTAACTTTGATGATCATGGCTGAATAACTCCGTTTTTCCTTTGCATTCCAATGGACCATTTTAAGCACCCATGCGCAGAAAAGCCAAAGAATGCAGATACTTGAGGTGGGGTTTGGATCCCAACCAGAATTCACCCATATACTGTTTATTGATTGAACATTTGCGTCACTCGAAATACATTTTACATCAACTGCAAGCCGAATTTGCGCTAACATACGATTAAACATTACGCATATGAGAAACATGTTTTACG
>JSYX01000799.1:0-12309 GCA_000787465.1 Thermomucor indicae-seudaticae | reverse complement strand
CTGCTACGAAAAATGTCGTGCACGTATAATTCCCGTTTCCTTTAATTGAGATACCGCCTCGTAACGGTAAGATCGTCCGATAATTTTCACCACGGTCATTTTCGTGTTTCCTCAATTTTTCGTTGCGACCATGTCGAGCATTCAGCAACAGGGCGGCAATGCGACGGTAGCCGTTGTGGGCGCTGGCCTTGTGGGTGCCCTGAATGCCATTTACTTTGCTCAACGAGGTTGGAATGTTATGTTGTTCGAGCTTCGACCCGGTATGTCTTTGACCGTATGAAGTAGACAGTAGTGGGGGATAGGCCCTAACCCAAGTAATAAAGATATGCGGATTGAAGAAAATAAAAAGAAACAACGTGGTAAATCCATCAACCTTGCGTTATCTGAACGCGGCCTGAGTGCGCTACGAGCAGCGCATTTGGGATTGGAAAAAGTGATATTGGATGCTGCGGTGCCTATGCGAGCACGGATGATTCACATTGGCAAGGAAGGAAAACAGATGTCTCAACCGTATTCTGTTCATGGTCAGGTCCGTTGCCTGAGTCAGTCCAGTTTGTCCTGGTCCAGGAATAACGCCAGCGCTTTTTCTCTATAGCACATCAATGCTGTGGATCGTGGTCGGCTGAATGATCTGTTGGTGGATGCAGCGGAAAAGATGAGCGATCTTCAGATCTATTTCGAGCATCGTTTGGTAACGATTGATTTTGACCAAGGACAACTAGAGTTTGATGTCGGGTTAGTAAATACATTGTGAGCGCGTTTGCAAATATGCTTATTGTACATGGCGTGTATAGAACAGATCATGTAAGAAAAGTTTACAACGCAGATCTGATTGTGGGAGCGGACGGCGCGTACTCTAGGACTCGGTCGCAGATGATGAGGAAGATGAGGTAAGACAGTGGATTTCCATCCCCTTGCTTGGCTTGTAACAAATCGTCGCTGCAGAATGGATTACGCGCAAGAATATATTGATACTGGTTACTGCGAACTGTCCATGCCACCAGTGCAGGGTCCAGATGGACAGCGCGAATTTGCGCTTGATCCAAATCATTTGCATATCTGGCCACGACACACGTTTATGCTTATTGCGCTGCCAAATCCTGTAAGTAACACCCTTTGTAGCCAATTCGGAACGTTCATCTGACGGTTGCACTGTCTTGAACGACAGGATCGAACATTTACATGTACCTTGTTCATGCCTTTTGAAATGTTTGAGAGAATCGACACCAAAGAAAAACTACTCGACTTTTTCTCAGAACATTTTAATGATGCAATACCGCTTATTGGCAAGGACCGATTAGTTTCTGAATACTTTAGAAATCCACGGGGATCTTTAATAAGCATAAAGGTATTTAAAGCCGCCTTCCTTGAGTTAGCCTATCGGGCTGACACGCAGAGTTAGGCGTCACCGCATCACTTGGACGATAAAGCGGTAATAATCGGCGACGCAGCCCATGCAATGGTCCCGTTCTATGGCCAAGGGATGAACTGTGGGCTCCAAGATGTACAGGTACTCCATGAAATCCTGGACCGATACGGCGTTCGACCGGATCGTACCCACCAAAACGGAAAGATTGTGAGCCTAGCTGAGGCATTGGACGAATACTCGAAGATCCGTGTCAAGGACGCGCATGCTATTTGCGACTTGGCCATGTACAACCACTATGAGATGCGGTCGGCAGTGACATCGATGACGTTCTTGGCTCGGAAAAAGATCGAGGGCTTCATTCATTACCATTTCCCGCGACTTGTTGTTCCGCTTTATACCATGGTGAGCTTTACGACCATACCATATTCGCAGGCGATTGAACGGTGGCATCGTCAAACGTTCTGGCTTAACGTAGCCATGGGGTCTATGCTGCTGGGCACGACGGTATTGGGTACCTTGGTTGGGATCCGGTTGTATTCGAATAACAGCAGGGTACCTGTTTTGGACTATGTCAAGAAGTATATCACTGGATATTAGACCTTTGAAAAAAGCATGTACTTCTAGAGCATGAAGATAAAAGTGTATGCTTGAACGACGAAAATGTCTACAGAGTATGAGCGTAAGGCGTAAGCCAGATCACGGGCGGAGCAGCCAACTGTTACAAAAAATTCATGCCTTCCTTGTCTGCTGCTTCACATAGAGAAAGAACCATGGACGCGGAAACGGCACGGAAAACCTGGGAATTAGAAAACAACATTGTCACGGTTGATCCAAGTCGGGACCAGATATACCAGTTTGACACGGACCAGAATCGGGAAGCGCTTGCACAGCAGCCATGGAAATCAGAGTAAACCTCGTTCTGAACTAATGCGTGCGAAACGATGCGGCATGATGCTTACCTCGGTTGTTCTGCCACAGTCCTCACCATTACAAGCACGTCAAGATATCGGCCATTGCGCTTGTCAAGATGGTAAAAAGAAGTCGTTGTTCAGGTCGATGTTTGGGGAAAAGGAAGACTTACATGGAGGATTGTTTAAGGTCATGCACGCACGATCGGGAGGCAACATTGAAGTGATGGGTTTGATGCAAGGCAAAGTACACGGTGATACGATGATTATTATGGATGCTTTTGCGTTGCCTGTTGAAGGAACGGAGACACGTGTGAATGCACAAAACGAAGCTTACGAGTATATGGTGACGTATATTGAGAAGACCCGAGAGGTAAGCAAACAAATGGCGGAGGGATAGATATCATGACCGCCGACGGATGGATTTCGACAAGGTGGGTCGACTCGAAAACGCGATTGGCTGGTACCATTCGCATCCTGGTTATGGATGTTGGTTATCCGGGATAGATGTCAATACGCAGATGTTGAACCAACAGTACCAGGAACCTTGGGTTGCTGTGGTGGTAAGTTCTATTGTTTACACGGCCGAACCGAAGAGTTTCGTTCCTTTGACGTTGTTCAGATTGATCCGAATAGGACAGTATCGGCTGGAAAAGTCGAAATAGGAGCATTTCGTACGTATCCGAAGGTAATCTGTCTGACTTTGTTCAGATTGTGGAGAGAGTGAGAGAGGAGGACTTACCGCAACAACGAATCCCCCCTTTGTGTATGTGAGTAGGACTACAAGGCTCCCGATGAAGGTCCATCGCAATATCAAACTATACCGTTGGATAAAATTGAAGACTTTGGAGTACATGCAAAATCGTATGTGATGGATATTGGCCTATAACTTTGTTTGATGGGACTAATTTCAGTTTTCCACCTTAAGCTATTATTCCTTGGAGATATCGCATTTCAAGTCGGTCCTAGACACACAACTTTTAGATGTGCTATGGAACAAATACTGGGTCAAGACATTATCACAATCGCCTCTTCTTACGGTACCTAGTTCCACAACCAACCATCATCTTCATTTCTTTGGGGCGCTAATTTTGAGGCTGTTAGAACCGTGATTATGCTACAAAGCAAATGGCAGACTTGGCACAAAAGCTGGAACAAACGAACGATACTATGGGTGCTCGGATGGGAGGCTATTACGGTGATCGCAAGAAAGACAATGAAAGCCAACTCAGTCGAGTTAACAAAGACAGGTATAACAGAGGATCTAACGCTGTTTGAGCACGGAGACCATAATGACTTGACATTTTCTCTGATAGTTCTAAAATTACGGCTGAAGCAGTACATGGACTTTTATCGCAGGTCCTGAAGGACCTGGTCTTTAATCAGACAACATAATGGTTTCCGCATTAATCGAGCATATTGCTGGTTGGATGCATGGCTTTAAATATAGTACAACGTTTACAAGAAAAAGGTCTAAATTATATGGCGGACAGATTGACAAGAGTACGTGATGGCAAACATGTCCATTTACGTTTATGTGGTGTCGGTTCAGCTTAGGACGGATAACTGACTTGGATTAATCGCGTTTTCGGCTAGCCACTGTCATCCAGGCACGACTACAGGTGTCAGCGCTGACGACCGGGCATTCTGATATCAGAAAATGTTGAAGCGAAAGAGAATTGTCAGCGAGTTTCAGTACACCTTCATCTGTAATACATGGCAGACGAAGCAGATTGAGCACTTTTAGATTTTCCATTTCTCCCAGGTGTTCTAATGTCTTGTCATTGGCCAGGCTGGTATCGCCGAGTGTGATTGTTTCCAAACAAGCATGGCCACTGAGCGCTTTCATAAACTGAATGAGCCCGTCAGCCGTAAACCCAGAACAGCTCTGAATGTTGAGTGTCTGGAGGCTTGGCAGGCTGGAAAGCGCGAAAAGGACATCGTTTTGCAGGGTTCTCCAACTGGCCAGACTGATTTCCCGGAGCGGCGACGAAGCGCCCAACGCGGCGTGCTTTTGGCAAAATGTCCTGAACCCGTTCAGTCGCTTGGGGTTCACAATACGAAAGACGCGCAGGTGTTTGAGATTGTCCATGGCATCAAACACTTCGGGCGTAATGTCTGAAACCTCAAAGCTGACAATTTCAAGGGCGGGAGATTGGCGTAAGAGGCTGATGATGATGGTTCGAAGCGCAGTGTCAAAGACCAGAACGACTTCTCGGAGTGCCATGAACTTGAGGCTAATGATGGGTTCGAACCCGGTCATCCAGTTGATGGGAAACCCAAGTTTGAGACAAGTCAGTGTGTTTTGACTCTTGCTAAGCATGCCAATGATATGTTGACCACGGATACCGGCATGCTGTCGGATACAAAGTGTATGGAGACCTGGTTTAATGTCTTGTTCTGGTTGTTCGCTGATCCAGGGTCCGTCGTGTGCGGTCATATCGAAATTGAGCACCTTGAGTTCCGGTTGCATACACTCAATGACATTCAGTGCTGCGGGTTCGCACCCGTATAATGACAGCGCTTTTACTTTAGGGCACCACCGTAGAAGCACTTCCAACTCGTGCGTGGGTATGCTCTTGAACGACAGGATCAAGGATGTCAGTTGCCCAGTTCCTGCAAGCGGTGACTCAGCAACTCCCTGCAGGGTGCATTGGATTGCAGTGAAGGATAAATGTGAAAGATTTGGGCATACGAGGAGAACGCTCGCCAGTGGAAGGACACAATCTTTGTCGTAAACGATCGTCAGTTCGGTCAATGTGTTTCGCACACTCCATAAGGCTACGGAAAGCTGTTCCGGAGGGAAAGTACCACCTTTGACCATAGATTAGGCGGCTTAATAAGAAATCCCCTTTATCCTTGATACTATCATACTCATGATCCGCTTTACACTTACCATATCGCAGATTTAATTTTTGAAGGCTAGAGAGTTGACCATACATCATTCTCTTCAAGAGTACCATCGACTGACGACGATACAGGTATTCACATTGAATAGACTGGATATGCTTGCCAGCGAGCGGCAGCGCGGAGAAAAAGCCATGCAAAGACTCAAACAACAAGACGTGGCGCCAAGGATCTGGGCACTGGGTGATCCTTTCGCGCCACTTTTTCGAGACCTGAATAAAGTTGAGGATATCGCCAATAAACATATCGCTGAAGATCTTCGGCAATATCTCTTCCGGAAGCGTGCCGATGAAATCTACTCGCGTGCTATGACGCGTCTTTGCAGTCTGCATGGCTCGTTTGAGGGTGGCGTAATACGGATCTGTGTCAGCAGCGGCTTTGATGAGTCCCTTTTCATACACGCGAATGGCTGCTGCTTGTCGACCCTCCATAGCGTAAATGTTGCCTTTGCAGAGGTAACTTTGGGCCAAGGACGGAGCAATGGTGGTCATTAAATCGGCATCGCGGTGGGCGGCTGCGAATTTGCCTGCGCGTGCAAGCGTGGCGGAACGTATGCCGAGGGTGGAAACATATTTGAGAGACTGATCGCTGACTGCGGTCGAGAGTTCATCGAGCGAAACGACTGGTTCGTCCTTTTTTTCAAAAGCCTCTTCCAAGGAGGGTAATACAGTAGCAGGATCCTTTTGGATCTCAATCTCTCGACGCTTCATGCGAGGCGATGAAGGCGGCGACGATTTCTGCTGCTGCTGCTTTCGTTTTGTCATTTCTGTGTTACGGAGAAGGACGGACAGAAAGAAGAAAAAACCGTCAAAGGGACAGACATCCGTTCTTCGTCTTCTTCAGGTCCGCTGGATGTTCCCAGAAAAGAAAGATGAGAGATGAACAGGAAAATCTTGTCCCTTTTTTACGAGTCTTAAAGTCTATCCAATCGAAAGAACAGCGTGCCATATGATCAGGTCGACTACAGTAAAACGATCATCATGGACGCTTTTTCTCCAGGGGTACATGGCATTGTTTCCGGGAATCTTGTTTAAAGAAACGTACGGCCAGGCTAAGTGACATTTTCTATGGTTTTTGAAGAGAATGCTTGCGTTGCTCGAAGTCTTTTTTTGCGTCAACTATAAGCCAAGTTTGCGCCAAGCTTAAAGCATGACTTACGTCAGTGAAAACCACATTGAACCGGTCCCCGTCCTATATCAATTGGATCGCTGGCTCAAGCACTGCTCATGACCAGGTGAGGTCTTCTTTCTGCTTTAATACAAGGGAAAGTTACTCGACGTTGAATATATCTTGTAAAGTGATTTGATTTTGCATTGCTTTGCTTTCTTCCTTAATTGAAATGGATGCTAAAAAATGCACGCAATTTCCATGCCTTTGAATAGCAAACTTGATTTCCACGACACGAAAAAATCTTGAGTCCTATAACTGCAAACTGAACATATTTACGCGAAACCCCGGTGCAAATACCCCATTACGACTAGAAAGCCGGGTTCGGCAATAGTTGCTATGCGTGCCGCACTTCTCTTATATTGGGTACTCCATGTCCTTATTTACATGTTTCTTATCATATACATGTACATAATCAATTTTTTAACTAGTGCGAGCGCCGACGAGTATTGTTGAAATTGACGAGGATTCGCATCAGAATTTTCCATTCCTTCTGCTGCAGATGCGATATTCTGCGGCGCTGCTGACGGAGGGACAACGGTAAATGTAAATGTATCTGAGGCAGATGGCGTTGTCTAGTAAATAGTTTATCCCGAAATCGGTGATGGATACCAGATTAGTCAAACTAAGTTCTTCCAAATTCAGTATCTTGGCAAGCAAGAAGAGTGCACTGTCGGTCACAGTGTGCATGCTCCTGAAAGTGAGGCCGCGCAAGCTCGTATTTTCATTCAAAGATTCCAGAAACCGGTTTATCCCGTTTTTTGTGAATCCTTGACAGTTATCAACATTTAAGTTTTCAATTGTTGGTATATGGGCTAATGGACTGAGGACATCATCTAGTATCTTTCGGCATCCGATCAATTCGACATGCCGCAGAGAGGAGCCTGCTCCCAGAGTTGTGTGTCTTTTGAAAAGTCGTTTCAGACCTGCATTGCTCAGCTTGCTCGGGCTAATGATGGAACATGTTTCCAATTTATCCATTGTCTTCAAAACCTCGAATACGTCTTCTGTGAGTTCCGACTTCTCAAAGCGTATACGTCGCAAAGAAGTGCAATGACTCATAAGATTGACGACCGTTGGTCGCAGTACAGAGCCGAATCTCACAGTCAGTTCCTGAAGTCCATGAAATTTGATGTGCTGAAGTGAATGCCACGCTTCGAGATTGAGTGTCGGATTCTGCGGAAGCCCAAGCGTGAGAGTAGTCAGCGTGTTCTGACTCTTTTCGAGGAGGCTATATACAGTTTCCGCCTGCATGGGCTGGCATTGAGGTACGTCGCACTGCAGCAGACCCACCTGCGGTTCAAAAAGCTGCTTGTGGTCCAAAAAGCGCAGGGACGTAGAGGAATTACAATTGAGTTGCTTGAGATACGGTAGCGTACGTGCAACAGCCTCTAATGCATCAGTGTCATATCCGTTAATCGCCAGCCGTCGTATGTTGGGGGACCAGCGCAAGATAGCCTCCAGTTCAGTGGTCGGGATCTTTTTGAAACGCAGTTCTAGTGATGTTAGCTGCCCTGTTCCTGCAAGAGGCGACTCAGCAACGCCTCCAAGCTCGCACTGATGTGCTGTATAAGATAAGCTCAAAAGGTTCGGACAAACAGAGAGAATCGTTGCCAGCTTCAGTCCGGCCTTCTCATCAAAGGTGAGCGAAAGGTCGGTCAAGGTGTGTCTCACCCTCCACAGTGCGACCGGTAATCGATCGTCAGGTTCGTCGTCATAGACTTGGATAGACTTTTTCGTAAGCTTCCATTACAAAGTTCCTATTTTCTTATCTTACCTTCATAGTCGGCTTCAAATTCTCGAAGGTCAGCAAGACGGCCGTCTATCATCCCTTGCAAAAGAAGCTTTTCCTGACAACTCCAGAGATTCCAGAAAGAAAGCGACTGGATGTGTCTACCAATTACTGGCAGTAGGTATATAATCCAAGCACGAGACTGGCTAAGGTGCACATAGCGCCAGATATCAGGAGAGTTCGTTATTCTGTCGCGCCATTTGGTTGATGTGTGGATAAGTTCAATGATTTCTTCCAATTCAAAGTCCCCTAGGATGTGTGCCACAATCTCTTTTGGAAGCATACTGATGAAGTCGACGCGTTTGGCATTGCTTGTCTTTGCAGACTGCATAGCTCTTTTAAGTGCTGTATAGTGAGGATCTGTCTCTGCAGTCGTCATCAATCCTTTCTCATAGACACGAACAGCCGCTGCTTGACGTCCCTCCATCGCATACACATTGCCTTTACAGAGATAGCTCTGGGCTAGAGACGGGGCAATGACGGCCATTAATTCCGCATCACGGTGGGCTTCCGTAAACTTTCCTGCTCGCGCCAAGCTTGCACAACGAAGGCTGAGATCTGACACAAACTCTGCACAGGAACTGCCGATTGTTGCTGACGTCTGATCAACGGCAACTGCGTCATTTTCTTGAAATGCTGCCTCCAAACTTGACAATGGGACGTCACCATGGATTGTGCCGTCGTAGAGTGGTCGACGTTTTGCGCGTGGTGATGACTGCGGCGACAACTTCTGCTTTCTTTTTGTCATTGAATCAAAGCAAAAAAGAAAAAAATTCGCGGGAAAGGTGTTCTATGAGGGTATTCACGTTGCCAATTCGAGTATCAATCTCAACTTTCAATCTAATGTGATTGGGTAAGGCGGGAGCTGAGATTAAAAGTTTGGAAATTGAAATGGCAAAGATTAGCAGCCTTCGAGGTGCCAACGTGTAGACGTGGCAGCAGCTCAGATCAGATCAGATTTGGGTCAAAAGTATCTAATTCGGTCAAACAGCAGATATATCTGAATCAGATTTCTGGTCAGATTTCAGATATTTCAGATTTCCGTTAGCGACGGAAAATTTTTGAGTGTACAGGTCCTCTACGTCAGATGAGTGGAAAGACAAAACGATTTTGATGAATCTGCTAAACTCATTTGGTGTTTCTGCACACATAGATTGGTGTCTCTACACACTAAAATTGGTCTAAGCCTCCCCCCAATTTCACTGCAAAAAACGGGCAGTTTCAGCAAAGTTCAGGCTGTGGAAACATCTCGTTCCGCGTTTGTTTCCTTGCGTTTTCCGCGCGTTTTCGAGGACTGAGACTGACGGTGCTCTCAAGCAAACCCTGGAGGGTTCTAGGACAAAAATCTTTTAAGGAAATTTGCCTCGCTGGTGTAACTGAAGCACCCGACGTTGGGAGACTAGTGGTGTCAAAAATTATCCGTGATCCGATCCGATCCAATCCAAAGAAATCCGTACGGATAATTTTGCTCTTTTCAGATCCGTGGTCCGCCACGACCCGTGACCCCGCACAGGCCCATAATTTCCCCTCAGTCAAACCTCCTGTAACTCATATCTCCGTTGTGTAGCTTTTCCTATGGCTTTTGAGAGGTCATGGGTTTTGCTGGAATGGGTATACAAAACCTTACTAGATCAAGAAAATTTCGTGGACGAAAGCGTCTATGAGTGATATCCAACATACATTCTCTCATATGTCATAACATGACAAATCAATTTTAAGGGTGCAATCTGGTAGACGCTGTATAGCGAAAAATTTTTCTAAGGCTAGCTACGTACAATCCGAGTACAGAACATAGGTTGATTGGTGTTGCCTCAGATTAATATCCTTCCTGTCTCTGACATCGGTAACATTAAGCAAACTCCGTTATCTGTCTAGGAAAAAGCATTCCGCGATATAAAAAAGAGCAGATCCAATTCCAACTGAAAACTATTTACACTTTCGCAGACGTCTGCTCTACTTTTCTATTATTTCTGCTATTGTGCTCTACCTCCCCTGGCTTTTCTGAGATTATGCCTTCTCGGTGAATGGATTCTGTGGGTTCGACTGTACTGCATATCCGACGGATCACGGATCGGATCGATCCGCAGATTTACGGATCAAATAGGATTTGATCCGATCCGATCCGATCCGTGAAATTGACACCTCCATGGGGGCCTCCATTGCGATTTTCTTTTACATGCCAAAGCGCGATGCCACTGCTTCTACGGCCGTCAGCGCGTTTTTAGAAAACATTGCTAATTATTCTTGTTCTTCAGAGATTAGTCATAAGAACGAATCGATTGTGACTCCTGTACTTCCCATAAGATATATAAAAGCGAAATAATTCCTACGAGGATCAATATCCCTCTTATATCTTTTGTGTTCGCGTTCTGCTATGTCTCCCAAGCAATAACTTAGCAGAAACGATATCTATGTTTTCGAGACCCCAGGAGGACAGTCGGCTGGACCAGCATGCACCCCCGAACCGTCTGCGTCCTCTAGTCCTGAACCAGGACTTAGGCATGTTGACGTGGACGGCCATGAGCCTTCGATGCATGAACATGAAAGCGAAAGCGAAAGCGGAACCGGAACCGGAACTGAGAGTTCCACACCAGCTGTGGCTTCCCCTGCGCAAAGCAGCGGTCGCTGGAAGCCAGAGGAGGTCAGAGCGCTGATCCGATCCGTGAAGGCTCACTATTCTGCGGTATGTCTAATGGGATCTCAATAATGGACTTCTGCTAATACTTAAAACAGCTTCGCAAGACCAAAGACAAGAACGAAGTTGGCGACGTGTGGGATAAAAAAATCATGCCGAAATTTGGCGAAGAAAAGCCGGCATACCATCTGGAAAATGGGGATAGGCCTTTCACGTTCCTGAAAGGCAGTGATAGGCCTTTCCAGGTTCAATAGGCTAACCCCTGTCCACAATGGGATTGATAGTCTATTAAGCCTGTTGTCAGTCTATTGGCCTTTTAACGGGCTATCGATAGGACGGATAGGCTATGGATAGGGTCGGATAGGCTGGGGATAGGGTCGGATAAGTTGGGGATAGGGTCGGATAAGTTGTCAATAGGCTACCGATAGGCTCTGATAGGCTATCAATAGGGTTGATGGGCTATTGGTTGGCATCTTATTTAACCGCGCTGTATTAGCTTGCCTCTGCTTATGATTGGTCCACTGCGTGTAACATTCGCAACACGTTCTTGTACCTTGTTATGGCTAAGCTGGTTATTGGTACACCGTTACATAGCTTCAGGCTTTATACAAGTATGTGTTTTCCAAATAACAGGTTTACTTTGTGGATAAAAAGTTTATTTTTTGAAAAAAAGGAGAGACACCAAAAAAAAAACGCTCTACTCATCATCATCTAGCAACGCAAGGCCAGCAGATTTAGATGGCCGCTGGGCCAAAAACACCTGAGAAGAGATATGGGCCTCCGTCTCCTCCCAGTTCACGGTCTTGCCGGCGTCGGAGATGGGGTTCAAGAAGTCCTTGAACGACTCATGCCATCGAGAACCCCAGCTAAACTGATGGCCATTTTGCTCTTGCCGGGCCTTCGGGCTGTGGGCAAGCTTTTCAAGACGATACCAAAGCTTCAACAAACCAGATAAAACTTAGTTATCACTTGCAATAAAACGAGTCAACATCTTTCGTTAGCAAACTTACCATAAGCCCGACAAGGCAGATCGTCACTCGGGACACTGCAGTGCTTCCCGAGGAAGGCGAGGAGAACCGGACGAAGTATTGCACATCACGTACTTAATGTAATCAATCAAAGCACTGCTTTGGAACAGGGCTCCATCCTCAGCATAGCCTCTTCGGAGGAACCTTTTGAAGTGATAGTTAATATTCAAACCCGATTGATTAGAGTCATTTCTAATACTTTCCTTCGCTTCTTCAGCAGGAGCTTATACCATTCCGCTGTCCAGGGGGTCATCTCCATTCCCGGAGGGACGACATCAGCGGGCCATTGCTTGTAGATGTCGCAGAACAGCTTAACAGCGGTCTGCAACGTGGTGCGAAAACCGTTCAAAGTTTCCCTACACTATAGCAAAGTATAATTAGTTGTGGTTAAGAGAAATCCTGGCAGCACTTATTGTAAACCTTTTTTCAGGGCCTTGCCGTCAATCGCATATGGGCCACCCGTGCCCGACGAGGTCTTGTCAAGGATGGCCATGTAATGGACC
>JSYX01000796.1:0-12599 GCA_000787465.1 Thermomucor indicae-seudaticae | reverse complement strand
ATTGCAGGGTTCGACGCTCCCCCGCCCATTTCTGTCGTCTGACAATCATCCTTTGTTCCAGGTCGCTTTGAAGACGCGGATATTTGTTCACAAGCAAGCAAGTTCGCAGAGAAGGAACAGTAGTAGCACGATGGCGAAGATTAACCGTGGCAGATAGTCCTTGCTTGCTTGCATCTCGTTTCGCTCTGCAACACGCATCTCTTGGATCGCCATGAGCCAGAGTTTGCGTTTAATGCTGCTATTCGCAAGCACTATTACCGACACCGGCTCGGCCGAGCTGCTGCTGTTTCACTGAGTTTCGTGTCTTGTACCGAAGTGCTATGGGAAATGCTCTGGCGACGTAGGTCGCGAACGAGCGTTTGGCGCTGGATCACGGGGATAGAGCTTACAAAGTAAAAGGATGACGCAAAGGGAGAGAGAGAGACAAGAGGATAAATTTGCATGTGTGTGTAGATTCTTTTTGCGACTGGTGTTATTCTACGGCAATCGACAACGGATGGTGCTGCATCCAACTCACCTAGTGAGATACGTTGACCCGACTACTTTGACGGTCAATACAACTGACAAACCCGAGCTGACGACTTTGGATCCTCGCATCGGCACACCGTGCATGCTACTGATGACTACTGCTGACGACAAGATATTGAAACCTCGAAAAAGCTGGGCGCATGCGTCTGAATTGCTATGGATGGCACGACCTGTTGTCTACAGTAAGTTCCATTTCCTCCAACAACTGCCCCGCCCGCGTACAACAACACTTAGCGCACTATCCTTAGCCATCATGATTATGCGCCTCGTCAAATCCACCAGACCTGACGGAATGGAAAAGGACGAAGAGAATGCCTGGCGACCTTGGTTAGTGTCCCTTTGTATCGACATTATGTCGAGAATAGCTCGAGACATGCAACCCATGACTCTTGTTGAACAAGAGGAATCTCGACGAAGGGATTATTTATGGTTATACTATCTACTACGCGGACCCATCTACAGCAAACTCACCAGGCAAGTATCTCCGGTAGAAATTTGTGTATCATGCATGTGCTGACTGACGGTCGCCTATTAGCCGAATTCTCGAGGTTTTCTGCAATGCAACAGATCATAGACCTTTGATTTCTATTGTAACAGGTAACCCCTCCCAAATGGCTTCGCCCCCTGTACGTAGCTTTCCGCTTACCAAAAGGAATTTTCATAGCTGCCTTGAATGATTATCGACCCTTTTGGGAGCAGTCTTATTTCTATACCGCTGGTTCATAACTTGCAAGAAAAACATTTAATAATTTATTGTCTCTAAACATGTATCTAGTCAAAATGTGAGTTGCAAGACTTGGCCGGGATGGTGGATATAAACGTGTTGCTATGGGGTAAAGTCTCCCAAAAGCTCTGGAGCCCTCAACTCGCCTTTGGCAATCCGGTCGACTGTCTTTACCAGATCGTAGGTGATGCTAGGCGATACAACCGAGTCTTGCTTGTAATCGGGATGTGTCGTGACCAAATGGCGTAAATAGGTCGCGCCCGTCATTAACGTGCCGTTGGCTCGCTTGCTGATAAGTGATAAATAATCGGTCAGTTTGCAGCGTGTATCAATGTCGATGTTGGTGCTATTAAGGTAACTATGTATGAGTGGTACAAAACCCGGGAATCCATTTTCCTGTCGTATTCATTTTAGCATCCCTCCAATAACTTGCAGTATATATATTATCCAAGCCCCCCTACTTTGCCGTTAATAATCTCGTCCATGGTCATAAGTTCATAAGCGTCATCATCGTCATTGTCCGAAGCAGCGTTCTCGTTGTGGGAATTGCTCTCGGCTGTCGTATAAAGTCAGATCATAATATTTGCATTACAGAATTATAAATGATGATTTACCTGTAAAGACATTTTTACGGAAATAGAACTTTTCGTTTACGACTGCTCCGCGCTTGTGCGCTGTTGCCATATTTTCATCAACCTGACATCCCATAAGTGGACAATCCGATTGGCCTGAATATTTTTACATACCTTTGTGATGGGGATATAAAAGTTCAAGCCAAAGCTGAGAATGACGCGGGTAAGCAAGACAATAAATATAGAAAATGCAGCGTTTTCGAAATCGGTCATTTGGACTTCCATGCTACGGAACTCCACCCGCCACCCGACATTGGAGTTTGGCGGTGGCGGTTTGAAGCGCACAGTCTGCCAATTCGTCGATTGGATATTCTATTCACATTATTACCTTTTTAGCCCAATACACAATCCGCCCAGTTTTCATACTGACTGACCTCAAAATGATCTGACGAATTTTCATCGTCCTGATCCAGCAGTTCTTTAAAGATGACGAGCGGGTCTCTGATAAATAAGTGGGCGATATGTTTCGCCAAAAGATCGTCTACGTCGTTCTTCCGGAGTTTCTCAAAGATGGCTTTGTCGTAAACCAGGTTCAGATCATTGTATTTGGGTTTAAACAGGCCATCATTGGAGATATACGTGTCGATGGAATCATAACGAGACTTGTTGATCACAAACCGTTCGTTTTTCAGAGGCTGGGAGTGATATGAGTGAATGAATCTCCCTTTTTGATCTGATCAATTTACCTTGAGACCGCGTTCCTCTGGAGTCCTGTCATCCACGCTAGCCGAGATCACGTTCCATCGACAATCCACGTCCGCAAGATATCCTCTGAAAATCGGAGCAGCCGCAGTTAAAGCCAGCTAATAAATCAGCTGTTAAACCGTGCTCCACCCCACTTTGGATATCTGTTTTTACTGCTAACCATGATAGGCGCAACAGGTGCCAAATGATCATACAATCGACGTGCTTCATCGATGTTGCATGCCTGGAACGTGATTTGAAGACAGCAGCAGCCCATACCGAATGCCATGGCGTCCATGTAGATATGGTCGGGTTTAGCAGCACCTTCCTTTGCTTCTTTATCATGGTCAAATAAGTCCCGATCGTACGGTATCGTAGGATCGATGAATGGCCGCGGTGTATTGACGTCATGGAATATCGGCATGTTGATCTCGACCTTGGACCCTCGTCGACGACGAATGTTGGCTGTCAGTGTGCTATTATGTTTTTGATCGTTAGGTCGGTCACAATAACGCTTGTGTTCTGAATACGTTACGGAAAACGAGCATGAGGATTGATAATCTCATCAGGCACGAACAAGCTCTGGCACGCTTTTCCAATTGGCTCAAAATCCGGCTCCAGTTCATGCGGGCAACCCAGACGCGGATAATTCACCATGGTCAGCGGTAACTCGCCTGGCTGCATGGCTGCTTGCGCGATTTGCCTCCGGCGTCTCATGTTGTCTTCCACCTGTGCCAGATCGCGAAGCGTGGCTCCGTACGGTGAGCCCGGTGTGCCTTCAATCATGAACCTGCCATATTCTGGACGCCATAATGCCTCTGGTTCTGTTCTGCCCAAATGTTTAATATGCAATGTATAAGTTCCCCCCAGAGAACGAGCTGACTTACTCTGTTTTGCCCTGCTTGTACTCCATTTCGGTCTTTTGCAATTCAGCCAGGATATCAAAGACCCGTAATGACAGCTTTGCACGACGATGTTCATCGTCCAACTTGACAACAATGTATTCTATCTATATTATTGACGCGCGCGCGCGTTGAGCAAGGTAAAAGAGGTGCGCGCGTAGGACGGGGGGACTTACTTCGTCACCCCAGAGTAAGCACTGTTTTGTTTGCGAGCGTTGTTTACGATACACCGCCAGAAACTGATCGATGCCGTGCGATCGTACATGATCAGCATACTTTTTGGCCTCGTTCCAATGAAGTGGTGTTCCAAGCGACAAGAGTCCCATGACTGGCGTTAAGTTACGTAGGCTGTAATAACACAAAAGAAAAAGAGGTTGCGAAAAAAAAAAAAGGCAAGTGCGGGAATCCTTTTGCCGTATTTGTAAGCCATCGGCCAAAGATCAAGCCACTCTGCCTCGTGTACTTGTTCAAAAACCTACTACCGCAGTTGATAGATTTGTGTGTTGCAATAGGTGATAGTTTCTCCCCTTTGTACAGCATCTCTCCTTATTATCCAAATGGTGGGCATTGGGGTTATATATAAGCCAAAGCGTGCGATTCATGCATTGTACCCCACTCCGCTAGAATGAAGCAGATATTAATAAGCAGGGCGTGGGCCACGATGGCGTTATTACCATTGCTGTGGGGGCCAATAAGCATCGCGGATGGCAGCTTGATCAAGAACCTTGTGGTCCTCATGATGGAGAACCATAGCTTTGACCATTTCCTGGGTCAATACAACCAGATTGACCCAGCCATCGATGGGTCCAACAGTTCCATGTGTAATTCTCTGGACGGTGAAGAGTTTTGCGTGTCTCATGACGGACGGTTTCAGTATGTGAAGCAGGAAGCAGCTTCTTGGAATGATATTCACACCAAAACCCAAGCACGGATGAACCGGAAAACTTTATTCCGGACGTGGATCAGCAGATTTTCAATGAGCCTTATGGCAAGTTGCCTTCGTCGTCTTCGGAGGCCAGCATGGGTGGGTTTGTGGCCAACTATGTAAAATACCGCGGCAAGGCACGAGCTGCGGAGGTGATGCAGGGCTTGAACCAGACAACGCTCCCCGTGCTTTACACGCTTGTCCAGGAATTTGCTGTGTCTGATGTAAGGACAAACCTTTGTTTCATGGTCCACCACTCATTAAACTCGGTTATTAGCGTTGGTTCTCTTCTGTGCCAGGTAAACAAACACGCGTCATGCAATCATAAAAGACGACGTTGGATAAAGAAATGACTGATGTAATAAGGTTCGACGTATCCCAACCGCAACTTTCTACACGCGGCCACATCTGGGGGCGTCGTCGACAATAGCTTTCCCAAACTGGGCTATCCATTCAAGACCACGTTTCAGGCTCTGGATGAGATCGGCGTCCGGTACAAGGTTTACTCTGCCTCGCCTGCACCTAGCACTTTACTTTTCCGCTACTTTCGAACGCCATTCCGTAAACCGGGATACGGCATGGATCAGTTTTATGAAGACTGTCGCAACGGCAACTTGCCGCCGTACACGTTTCTGGAACCAGCCATGTTTGGGGTCGACCAGCGGCTGAGGAACGATCAGCACCCACATGCTGGTGCCTACTATGATATACGACGCGGCGAGCAGTTTTATAAGCGCGTCTATGAGGCTTTACGCGCCGGTCCTCAGTGGAACGATACCTTGTTTTTGCTAACTTGGGTAAGTTCCCTGACTGTATGCGGTATAATGATCATAATAATGCGGAGGGTTAGGATGAACATGGTGGTTTCTATGATCATGTTGTGCCGTAAGTCAATAACAGCTTTATTAATTCGTCTTTTTCCGAGACTCAGGACGGGATCTGTTAGTCCAGACCACGTAGTGAATCCAGACGGCAAGACGCATCCAACTTTCAATTTCACGCGCCTAGGAATCCGTGTGCCAGCCGTCCTGATCTCTCCGCGCGTTCCCAAGGGGTTGGTGCTACCAAAGACCGACATCTTTGAGCACGCTTCTGTTCCAAGCACTTTGCACGCCTTGTTCAATATGCCGTACCTGACGCGTCGAGACGCGAATGCACTTGCATTTCATGGCTATGCCAATCTGAGTGAACCTAGAACGGATTGTCCTGAAACGTTGCCTGATCCAGCATGGAATATGGATTGAGAGGGCGGATCTTGAACCTTTTTAAACTTGCTTTTATTTTCTGCCGCATTTGAACTTGTAATTTTTTTCTGTCACTTGCTCCGCGCGATGAGGCACAAACGACCCCCGTTTAAATATAATCTGGCCGTTCCTCAAAAGTCGCAATGGAACCGTCGAACCGTCATGGAGTACCTTGTCCATCACCAAATAGGTTAGATATATCCTCCAGCAGAGAAAGAGAGAGAAAGAGAAAGCTTAAGAGCGAGAGATAGAGGCCCCGCTTCGAGTCATTACTGCGATTGTGGCAGGCTATTACCTTGGCCTTCCTCTCTGCGACAAGTTCATTTTCATTGCCAACCAACGACCAAACGGACTCTATGAAAAGAGTCTCTGGGACTTGACATTCTTGTCTTTCTACATTTGTGTCTTTACTGCTTTACGGGCTGCCATCATGAACCACATTCTCATTCCACTCGCCATCAAGTCGGGTGTTTCACGGAAGAAATACCAGCGATTTGCCGAACAAGGATACTCTTTCATTTACTATACAGTCAGTTTTTCCTGTGGCCTGGTAGGTTATACACACACAGAGAGAGAGGAAATTGTTGTCATTCTGATTCTGTCTAGTACATCATGTATCATTCGCCGTGGTGGAACGACACGAGCTATTTCTGGCGCGATTATCCGGTGACCGAATACGACAAGGTGTTCAAGTACTATTATCTGGTCCAGTTTGCATTCTGGTTACAGCAGATCTTTGTGCTCCAGATCGAGGCTCCTCGTAAGGATTATCGGGAGCTTGTGATGCACCATATCAACACGCTGCTGCTGATCTCGCTGAGTTATGGATGCAACTTTACGCGTGTGGGTAACGCCGTGTTTGTGTACATGGATTTGCCAGACGCTATTTTGGCGGTAAGCTGCTTTTTTGCAGAAAGAAAGATCATTCACTTACTTGACTTTTCTTGATAGCTGGCCAAGTTGTTGAATTATGCAATTCCGGGCATGATTTGCAATGCGACGTTTGTGCTGATGCTCGTGTCGTGGATGTACACTCGTGTGTACTTGTATGGCTGTGTGATCTGGTCGACGATGACGGAGCCTGATCTGTACGTGCCGGAATTCAAGTTGGCGCCGCTGGAAGGACACTGGTTCCCGTACTTTGTAAAGTATATCATTTTGGGCCTGATGATTGGGTTGTACCTCTTGATCTTGTTCTGGACGGCCATGATCTTTAAGGTCCTGTACAAGCTTGTCACCAACACGGGTGCCAAGGATGTCCGATCCGACGACGAAGACGAGGAAGAAGAAGAAGAAAAACCAGCGACGAATAATCACATGAAACAAAATGGAAAGGCCCGCAGACGGAAAACTGCTGCTTAATATCTTGTATATCTCTCTATCTCTTGACAAAGTAGTAGTAGTCATATCCTACCCCCCACACCCTCAACGTACATTTACCTCTCTAATCCCGCTAATAATATACATCTCACATTTGTTTACCCCCACTTGTATCATCTAAAATAGATCATTTTTCATCCAATGTACTGTGCAACCATTCTATGTACTGGTTACTTAAAATGTGTATCGTCCATCAACTGGGAACCAGGTTTGCGGTAAAATGAGACCGATATGACAGCCAGTGGATCCACGTTGGATTATCTCCGCAGGGAATGGCCTTCAGGACATAGTATCCCTTGCCGATCATGGCATCTTGACGGATTCGGAGTGGCCGTCCTTGATTCAGGAAAGTATCACGCGCAAAACTCATGTTTTGTATCCACCTCGTTTTGTCAAAACCTTAACATATCATCTGGATTGTATTGTATAGCCATCTATGGGGTTTGAATGCATTATTGAAGGTAGTAGTAGCTACTATGACAACAGTAAAGAGAGAGTTACAACAACAAGAAGAAAGCAAAAGGGCGTATTATGCCAGCAAAGCACCGACTACTGCCATGGACAGAGCGAGAACAGCGCTAGGCAATAAGGATGCGGCAGCACTGTCCACGGATTGTGCCGAAACAGAATGGTCCGCCACGGCTGCCAAGGATGGCTTTGTTGCCATGGAGCTAGACGAAGAAGAAGAAGACGCCGATGCAGGGGCCAACAAAGAAGACGAAGAAGAAGAAGATGGGGTAGCAGCAGGGTCATTGCTGTCGATGGGTCCAGAATAGTCGCCGGGAACGATACGAGCGCAGCCTTTTTCAGAAATACCACGATTGCAATCGAGTTTGCTATTCTGTATATACAAATGGTTCTCTCGATAAGGACCGATTTCCTGAGAAAGAGAAATATATACACACTTACACAGCATCGGATACAAAAAGTGTGTCCAGCAGGTTCAATGAGGTTGACAAAGAACTGCCAGCCAGCACAAGTCGCACCGCGGGGCATCGCCACGTCGTACTGACCGCCGTCGTCCGTGGCATTCAGGTTGGCCTTGGAAGGATCGATCTGGCCGGTGACTTGGACGTAGTTGTCGGTCGCTACGTAGTGCGCCGACTGGATAAACCCGCTGGGGATGGGACCCGCGGATGAGGCCTTTGGGGTGTTGCCCATACAGAACACATTACCCATGTACTCTGTATCGGCAATGTTGCGGTCAGTCGAGTCGGTGGGCGGTAGGAATGTACAAAAGTTGTTGGCGTCCACGACTTGGAGCGTAATGTATTTGTTACTGTCGTCTTGAGCGCTGCAGCAGACGGCCGCTATCGCAGCAACAAGCCAGATGGAATAATAAAGACGCATACTGAAGGAATGGAAAGAAAAAGAAGAAGAGCTTGTTCAGTCAGCCCTTCTTTTATGAACATCGGGCGGGGGATGGATCGGCACCTTTTAAGGACGCTTGTCGTTCTGCATCATTTCCCAAAAAGCTGAAAATCTATTTTTTTCCCCACCTTCTCGGATTTCGTGTGTGTACAACCTCAACACCAAACATTGCGCTCGCTTATTTACAGGAACACATCCTTTTATGTACGTTGTTGCTCCGCTGATAACCAATTGCAGCATCTATTCTGAGTCTAGACTCTTATCCAAGGCAGACTGGGTGGTAAGATCAACACAACTTCCGAATGCTGAAATATCCAGATGCACGTCAATTGATATATAACTTGTTGGGAAAATAATGAAATCAGTGTTTTTTTTCAGGAACGATTCCCAACGCTAGCTGGTTGTACAAAATGGTAGTCTACAACAGACCTTTCGTTATTACGACAAATCATATGCAAGCGAAAAAGAAAAAGGGAAAAAAGAGTACTATGTGGAAGGAATAGAGAAGGCAGGGGAAAAGGTGTATAGAAAGGGAGGTTTTCCATGAATCATGTTTGAAGCACTATATGCACTGATGGTGTTCTTTCCACCACCTTATCGGGGAGGGGAGGGGCAAATATATCCAGGGCAAAAAGAAGCTATATAACTCGATGATTGGCTTAAAAGCCATTATACATGCTGCGGGACTTTGTACGGTTGTTGTTCAGTTGTTGGTTTGGTTGTGATCTTGTTGGCTGCTTGTCTGAAATCTTCCACCTTGTTGAATTGTGATAAGAGTTGTCTTAGCCAGTCATTCAACTTTAGTTCTCGCTCGTCCTTGTCTTTGCGATAATAAAGATAGGCCCAGAACTTTTCGAGGCCATAGAGATCGCCATGGTCATAGTCGGCCAATGTCAACTCTTGGAAATCTTCAAACACCGCTGGTCGGAAACGTTTCTCCAGACCGTATGAATAGAACCGGAACAGGCATTCCAGGCCATACCTGTATATACATATCATTAGCTAGTATTCAGAGATAAGATCAGTTCAATGGCAACTTACCGATATCCTTGGTTTGCATCCTCAATGGCCAGCATTTTAAACTCATTGTACATTTTTTTGTTAAAGTGGTCTCGTAAAAAGTGAGACCAGAAGCGGTAGAGTGTGTTCATTTCGTGTGATGCACCCGCACCCAGCTGCTTCCTTTCGCGTAATGCTTTGGCATGATATTGGTAGTATTTATGTTGGACGAAGCCGTTTTCACGGAGGAGTTCATGACTAGGATGTTCAAAGGAATCGTTCTCGCTGAGCCCTGACTTGTGACTCGTCGAGAGCAAATCTGCTGGATTGTAATGATATGCTTGATCACTGAAAACCCATCCGACATGTCCATCTCGAAGCAACTGCGTGTGTGCTGTGTTTGGTAATGATTCTGGTCGCATCGGATAAAACCGTCGTACTGCCTCCTTGATCCTGTTCCCTCGAAAATAAGCAATTCAATTCACCACTAACGAACAGCCAGCTGCAACTTACGATGTCGCTTTGGCATTCCCATTGAATTGAGTATCGTTACCGGATCGACGCATTCCAGCCTCGTATTGATACAGTCCTTCATTGATCATATCTGAATTCTTGGACGGATCCAATGCACTATGTGATCGGTCCCCTTTTCGCTGCGTGACAATCATAATGCGAGCCACGGTTTCTTCGTCGATTTCATGTTCATCATCGTCTTCGTTCTCTGACAAGTAATATTTTTGCACCGTCTTGCCGTCCGTCCCTGCGTCGTCCTCGAATTGAAATACATCGTCTTGTTCTGCGCTGTGTCGCTTATTATCATTATCTCCATTAGCGACGGTATTATTTGTCATAGGTGGTGTAACGGGTTCTTCGGTTTTTGTTGTTGCGACAGCTGGGAGAACCCATGTTTCCCATCCCTCTCGCCTCCGTACTTTATCGTCATTGGTGATTTCAACAACGTAGGACCGCCTTAACGCATCTCGGATCAGATTCTTATCTGTCGTCAATGCCTTGACTCGGTTGAAATTGGCAAGGACATCCAGGTCCACGTAGCCTTGGGAATCCATCTAAAAAGAAAATGGTTACATTAAGCATTTTACATAACTCTCCTTTGTGTCACATGCCTTGCTGCGCAAAAACAGGTCTTTGCATAAATTGTTAATGCTAAAGTAATACTCGCTGCACCGAGGTTAGAAAACCACGCAACCCTTAAAATCTGACTGGACTTACATTTGTTGCATGATATAAAATCTCAAAGTTTCAATATCCACTGTGATGAACGCTGGTCGTAACCGATTAGCCATATAGGGGTTCATGTATTCGTACCGTCTAAATCCACCGCGGCCACGTCCTCGGCCACGATGGCCGCCCCGATGATGATAATTATTACTGTTATGTGCCACACCGTTGGTACCGTTGCCAATGCCTGTGGTTGGTGCTGTTGTTTGTTGTTGTGGTAGAGAGTTCGGTTGTGCTGTCGTTGTTGCAACAGTTCTATCGGGTTTTGGTGTAGCTGGCGACCCGACTTTCGACTTGTTTTGTTTCGTTTGAGCGTCAGTAGTAGTAATAGTAGAAGTAGTAGTGCGATTATCGGATGGTTTATTTGGGCGTTGTTGTCTTTCTTTGCGGGGTGAAGTATTGTTGTTGCCGTCACGACGTTGCTGCTGTTGCTGCTTTTTGTCCTTGTCTTTTTTACCATGCTGACGTGAGCGCTGATTTGAGCCACGAGAGCGTGATCCAGGTGTAGGTGTTGTGTGCGTAATGATGGGTGTATAAGGTTTCCATTGCCCTTTTCCTGTAATTTACAATAAGATATATATATGAAACGCAAGCACCTTGTAATAATGCGCACCTTTAGGCATAATAAATTTCTCTTTTCGCTCTGGTTCGTCTCCAGAGGACTCCACTGCCTCATTCGGTGCTGGCCAAGCTTCAGACAGTAATGTTTGCCGTTGCTGATCCGCAGACGCTGCCAACCAGGTGTGTGTGTAAGTATAAGCAAGCCGGCACGTCGGCCTTGTTTTATCACTGCTTACCGTTTTCGGCATGCTTGACAAGGTTTCCATTGCCATTGTTGTCCAACGATTTCAATGCAGCTGATTTACGAGCTTGCCACACATTGACTGCGGGAACTGGTGCAGGAATGGTCTTCTTGTTGTCAGCGGGTTCTTGTGGTTGCGAGGAAGAGGTGACGTTTGGTGCTTGCTGCTGTTGTCGTTGTCTCAAAGCGCGAGCTTCAACTGTCATGTTGGATTGTTGAGGACTCGAAGGGCTGACCATGCTGAAACAGGAAAATCGCTAGAATCAAAGATCCGGAGAACGGGGCAAGTTATAAAACGGCAAGAGCGTGGCGTTGTGAGTCACCCGGAATGCTCTACTCAAACGTGTAGAATAATTGGTTCAGGATAGTGATAAAACAAGCTCCTCTGGCGAAGAAAATAGCTTAATATTCGGAGACGTGAGAGCGAGAAAGTGAAAAAGGAAGAAAAAGAGAGAGTATGCGACAGAGGCGCAACCCCCCACACAAAATGGCGTTTTTGGACTTTCATACCCCGAAATTCCTCTCGGTTATTTCAATGCAATTGTCTTCTGTGACAATCCTGTGGCCAACAATGCAGCTATTCTTTTATGAGCAAACTCACAATGTATCTCAATGAGATCTACGGCATCCTTTGTCTGCATCAGGCATTCCTGCGGATAGCTCATGCATCTGCTTCAGCGGAAGTCCATAACCAGGTCCCCTGTATCTCGTTACATTGGTATTGTTCGTTACTACTTGCGGAACTGTAGTCATATTTGCACTGTTTGTTATACCTTCGTGATATTGACAATATATCGCATTGCCAAAGTCCCACTTCACGCATCAATTCACAAACAAAAAGGCACCGTAATCACTTTGAACAACAGTCCTGATTGTCCCATTGACGCATGCTGCTTCAACTTATTGTTTACTGTATCAAACCAGTTTCTTCAGAAAGGACAACTCCTTTTATGATTGATTGATATTCGCCCCTTGTAATTCCCTCGTCAGTTAACCAGGTTTCCATGTAGTCATTATCACCGATCCCAGTCAGGTATTCCCAGCGGCGTTACGTAAACACCCATCTCCTCGGAGAGTATATCCTTGGAACCCGCGTCATCCCTCCATTGTCATTTCATTTGGACCAGGGATCTCTCACTTTCACCGGAAATATCGCCTTTTTTGACTTT
>JSYX01000795.1:0-12618 GCA_000787465.1 Thermomucor indicae-seudaticae | reverse complement strand
GAACCGGTTTTCACCCGAAATTCGCCCAGTTCTTTCCCACAGTGAGAAGTTCTACACGTCTGTCATATTGAGGATGAATACACCTAGATTTAATCGGACTTTTCAAGAAAAAGCTTTCTGGAATGCAGTCAGGAATCCAAGGAAGCCAAGCAGACTGAAACAACATCCTCTTTTCGAGAATAAAGTCACCGCCAGAATTTCGATTGGCGCTCTATAAAGCGAAGCCCCGTCTAAATGTGAGCATTGATCACTACATAGAATTAGTGATATTTCACTGCTTACCAAAACGATGAATGGAAAAAGTGATCACTAAATGGAGCGATCACTACATAATTATCACTACAACGAGCGGGAATTGTGCCCTACTTTTCCCTGAAAACATGAATTTCATCCTCCCAGTGTCCATCAAACCTGTCGTCTTGTGTACAAGTCCATCCATTCATTGTCCATTCTCCTTGGTCCACTTTCGCCGGCGTTTTTTTTTTTTTTTTGCTTCTTCCATCCTGCACTCGGGTTCTCGCTCGTCCGCTTCGCTCTGTGCCTTTTCCATGGCACGTCTTGGTCCTGGGGATCTGCCGGTTGAAAGCCTTACGTATCTTAACTTGCCCGCCAGAAGTGCGCTCATCACGTATCTTTTGACAGCCAACTTGGGGTGCGTAGGGCCTTCCAACTAGCGTCCTCCCAGTGTCCAGCAAGCCGACCGTTCTGCGTACAGTCGATCCATTCATCGTCCGTTCTCCTTGGTCCATATTGCTCCTTCCATCCTGTGCTTTGAAACTTATGTTCTCGAATATTTGCTGGGTGAAGCCTTACGTATCTTGCTCATATCGATTCTTGCCCTGAATTCACAGGGATTTCCTTTATTTGGCCGTGTCACAAACCGCTGTTGTAAAGTATCCGTGGCGTTGGATTTTCCCAATAAACCTGATTTGCTTCACACCTCGTTTCTTTACTTTTACTTATTCTGGACCGATTATGGCATACCACAAAATCAATGACAATAGTTATTTATCCTTGGGACGGTGGAAATATTGATCTCTAATTTAAAAGAGACCAAGGTACAGGAAACAAGTCATTAAATTTCAGGGTGCGCCTGTCAAAGAATGTAACACAAATTTTCCTGTCCTTTTTGTTCGACATGGCGTTTCCAGAAAAGTCTGTTGCTGATCCGATGCCGTTTGTAGTGATATGATACGTCGGAAGCGATGCCATACAAGCTCACCTATGACGCCGTTTGAAGGAAGGAAATACGGCACTTCCTTTTTGCGATATGGACAATTGCAAAATTTGGCCGGCGCCTTTGGCAAGACAGGCCGACCGTGAACATTTGCATTGACCATACTGGACGCAGTATATCATACACCATTTTAAACACCTGGACGACCCTAATGGCAATAAGTGATGCGAGCAAGTCATACTGCCAAAAGATATTCGATAAACTTGCGTTCACTGAGTAGAGTAGAGTTATCAGAGTATGCTGCAGATATATATATGTATATTTTTATGATACAATGCTATTCGTTGCTTCAGTTATTTACAGTAGCGTCGCGTATAGATGCCTCTTCTGGGTGAAGTCTTCGTTTGTGCGTGAGGACTGCGATAACAGTGGTATAGACAATGATAACCAATATACAAAATGCCGGTACCAGAAAACGAACGAGTTGTACTGGTGAACAGGTCAACCTAGCGATAGCGTTAAATATGCCAAATATGAAGACGACAGATAAACAATATTATACCTGCTGAAAGTCAAAGTGCTCGATTTTTTATTGTGTTCTGGCATAAAGTATGGATCTTCATCGTCATCGTCGCTCTCCACGTAATTGGCAAAGTCGGTAGCTTCTTCATCGTCATCTTCACCACCCATCAACTCATTGGTCTCAAGGGTGATTCTTTGGTCATTAGGATCTTCTCTGAGCCTGTATGAGGAAGACATTGGAGGGCGGAAGGAGAAAACGTGTGGGATTTCTGATGCCGCCGCATGTCTCTTCTTGTGTGGTCACGCTGACCTGTCCTATCTTTCCCATTGTTCGACACCCCCTGCCCTCCTTTTCCTTGCATTACTCTTTCGAAAGCACCGCTGTGTTTTAAACAAGTATTTATACCCTATAGAAGACGACATCCATGTCTGGCCATGTTGTATACTCTTGCGCTTGCTTGAACGTGAAACTTCATCTGGCAAACAAGTACACGATCGCCAGACATCAAGACGACAGAGTGCAATCGTTCGTTCGACTGGAGGATCCACCGCTGGAAGGGTGGCAATTTGATCTCGGTATCGGCGGCGTGCAAGCTGTAAGTGTGGCAATGTACCAGAATCAAAAGTGGGGCCCGGAATGACTTATCGTTTCCTTTGCTTGTGAAAGGAATATTGTGCACTAATCAAGACAACGCCAGTCGGTAGCGGTTCCTTGTGGATGACAGTTAAATGTATGAACTGCGCAACTGGCGACGTTTACTCTGTTGCAAGACCTTCAGCTTCTGCAGAGTCTCTGAGCGCTTATCCTGTTGATCCACATGAACTCTTTCATGCTGGCGACCGGGTCATCATTCACGCAAACACAATTGTAAGTGGGACTTTTCTCTTCTTTTTTTTTATAGCTGTATACACTTGTACCAAGTGGATTATCTGACAGGACGATTGGTGGATAGTTTGGAGACGAGCTGGCGAATGCAAGGAGGCGATCGGATTTTTCTAGCAGCCTCGGGATTGTCCTGAATACAACAGATCCGGCAGCGTGGTTACCTGTCCGAGACATGCCTTCCGTTGAGTCAGGTATGTGCTCCATGTCAAGAGGCCATCGTATCGACATAAATCAACCTTTGGACCTTTCATTATTAGTCAGCGCATCGATACCAGGAGATTTATTCTCTCAGCATTCGAAACTTCGCAAACGGCTTGACGATGCAATCAATCAGGTGCGCACCGAAACTCAAGCACGGATCGAAACGTTCAAACGTGAACAGCTAGCCAAGTTGGAGGAAGACATTGCCAGATCAAAGTCGGAGAGCGAGGTTTTATGGCGGAGAATGCTCGAAGTTTCCCGGACAGTGCATGAAGAAAGGCACCTCGAGAGAAGACTTTCCCAAAGGTCGCAGACTCGAGATCAAGATAAGGGAAAAGGGAGTAAAGAGCCACGAGACAGTGGTGAAGCTAGTGACAAGGACGGTCATGTTCGGTTTATGGAGCAACAATCACAAGCACTTTCTGCACAGACGAGTCCAGCAGCGGTTACAGCGCCGGCTGGAGCGTCTCCGTCGAAGGCATCATCATCCTTAATGACTTCATCATCATTTCGGCGGGGGAGCTTTGCACTGGACGCGCGCGTCATATCTGCCAGCCTGAAAGACAAACGTTTTCCTGAACCTACACAATCTGATATTCCTCCTATGAGAGATCATGGCCATGGTAGGTTAACACTAAAAATGCTGAGTGTAAACCAAAAGGTAACCGTGAATGGAATCTGGATCACGATAGAAGATGTGGCACTGTCAGATACAGACGATATGTTTCAATTGGACGAAGAGATTGAGTCTGAAGGGGAATATGATGCGGAGGTTAGCGATAAGCAAAGAAAGGGAAAGCAAGTCGAAGAGCCTCGATCTGCGGAATGGGCAAGGAAGCGATCCAGCTTCAAGTATGTAGGCGAGTTTGAAGATGATGAAACTGGTCTGGAAGCAGAGCCCGCAACGGGAGAGGATCTATCTACTTCTGTGTCTGCGTATGCCACTTCTGTACCCATTGCGATCAGCCACGGTGATTCAAGGGTTGATACTGGGCCAACCAGTGAGGGAAATGCAGTGAATCCTGCCGACAGGGACCCTACCAAGGCTGAAAGCAGTCTACGACAACATGATCACGAGACAAGGACGGGTAATAAGAGGTCCAGCGTTGCGGATTATGACCGATTTTCGCTTCAAGATCAAGAAGTATCGAAACTCTTTCCGGGCTATGAGCGACGGCGCCAATCCATTGCCGTGGCTAGGGCGATGTCAAGACCTCAGTTGGATAGTCTGATTGGGCAATCGCTCGATACCCGACGGCGCTATTCTTCTTCTGCACGGAAGAATATCTCTCAGTCTGTTCATGAAGATTGGTCTGATGACGAGGCTGGAAACGGCAAGATGATCCCTCCACACATCCTTGCAGCTAGTACCTATACCGACGAAACAGAGGAACTTTTTGGGGCTGTACCTCGAAGCGGTACATGGCGTAAAACTTTCGAATAACTTACACAAGAACCTAATATCTTAAAAAGTTTGTAAATACAATAAACAGCGGTTGAGCCGTTGTCCGTTGCATCTAGAAAGGACATCATCTGGTTTGGAGCGATTTAGTTATTACACATTGTATTTAAGCGAAAAGTATAAAGTTATAAAGAGAAAGAAGAGGGGGCGGGAATATATAAATATATCATAGCGAGACGAGAGATAGGGATGTGGGGTAAGGGTATCGGTGCAGCATACACAGGAAGGGGAATTTGTCTATAAGTCTTTTCCCCTTCCACTCCTCTTTTTGTTTGATTGCCGATCTTTTACATGAGGACACAACCACAGCAACCTTGGCTTCCTTGGCCATCTTCTACCTCAAAGTTTTCTCGGTAGCCTGGTCCTGCTTTGGCACGTGCTTCCTGTTCTTTGTTCATCCGACGAATCTCCCGAACCACGTCATAAAAGACATCATCGACTTTGATACGTTGCTTTGCAGAAGTTTCGGCGAATGGGCAGTTGAATGATTTCGCGAGATCTCGACCCTCTAATACAGGAAACGGATTTCAGTATCAAGCATGAACCAAGTCACGGGTTTGGCGTACCTTGGCTAGACACCTGCCGATCACTCTCCAAGTCGCATTTATTGCCTACCAGCACCATTGGAAAGAAATCTCTGTCCTTTACACGACGGATTTGCTGGTAAAATGTCTGGATTTCCTCAAAAGAAAGACGAGAAGTAATCGAGTACACGAGAATAAAGCCTTCGCCGTTACGCATGTACTGTTCGCGCATGGCGCTTTTTTGTTTGTTCCGCCATGTTAAACTCGCATACAGGGGGCTTTCCATCTACGTTTTATCTTTTTTTACCTATATTCTTCTTGGCCTGCCGTATCCAGAACATCTAGCAAGGCGGTTTCGTCATCAATCACACACTGTTTTCGATAGGAATCTATAACGCAATAAGTAAACGGGCTCCGTTCTATCAGCAATACAAACGAACCTTCAATCGTCGGGTCGTACTCATCGACAAAGTGGGATTGAATAAACTGAATGGTCAGAGCCGATTTACCAACACCTGGGTACACAGAATAGTTGAGATGTGCGAGTTCCGGGGTAGAAACCCTTCATCTTACCGCCTCCACCGACAATGACAATCTTGTACCTGAGCAAGCAGGCAAGCAAAAACAACAATGAGGGATGGCATAATGAGACAATTGACCTAAGCTGGGAGACTTACTCTCGGACAAACGATGCTTTCGACATGATCTGTAAAGTTGGAGAAAAAAAAGGGAAAGAAGCTTAAACCGAGGGAAGGGGAGGGGAAATTTTGGGCAATCAAACGCATGATCCCTTTAGGTTTTGCGGAAGAGGGCTTCTTTTTTTTTCTTCCTTACTTTCTTATGAAACGGTACCCTATGATTGCTAGGATATTGATGCAGGGTTTCGCAGCCCTCTGCGCGAATGTTTCTCCTATGTACATTGCAAAAAAACAAATAATAGCCGATCTTTCTTTTCGTCTTGGTAACCAAGAAAAAACAAGGTCCGTACTTCCCGCGTATTGTCCAACGTTGCACATGAATGTGAAACCGAAGATGTTTTAGTGTGTGTCACCGCGTTCAAAAGAGAGAGAGAGAAAACGCGTGAAAAAAGAAGTTTCAATCTTGTTACTGCGACCAATATACGTGATCGTTCGTCATGCCTTCCGTCCTTGTCTCTGTCAGGCCATTGTCAAAAAATACATAGAACGATTGCAAACTCTCGGGTGTATCTGCTGTGGTGGCGTTTGGCATGATTCCCATGCCGAAGTCCTCGTTGGTGAAAAGCGATAATGGATCATTAGTGGTGGTAGATGACGGCAGGTGGTTTGTGATGGTCATATAGGTAGGTCCGACCGGGTAAACGAGTGTTTCAGATGGGAACATATCAGTAGGATTTGACGCACTCGTTTGAGGTTGTACAGGCACGATGTTCGCACCGATGTTATCAAAACTGAACGTGTCTGGGAACATCATATTGGTATTGAATGAGGACGACAAGGTATCATATTCATGCAGCTGTGGTATCCGAGTTTCGTTTTCAGGTGAACGAGTTGCTGCAGAATCGGTATCGTCCGCTGAAGAGGTGTTTGTTCGCTTGCGTGCAGGTTTGTTTGGATGCCGAATTGCAGAGGTCCTTCTTCCATGACTACTCGAAGTCGAGGGTTTCGGTTCAAACTGGATGATTTTAATACCCGGCTTGTTGCTTGTTCTTTCGTTTGACTGTTGTCGTTGAGAAGCTGTCTCAGAAGTTTGCGCCGATGCAAAGCTTTCAGCAGTATCTGGTGATTCGGTATGTGGGGCGAAAAATGAAGGTTTGGGAGACAAAGACAATGATGAAAGACGATCAAGTTGGCTTGCGGCATAATCAGACACTATCTTCTCAGATCTTTGTTCAAATGCATCAGTAAAAGCATTCAATGTTTTGGACAGGATTGAATTCGGGGTTTTCGCCAACGAAAGGTTCTGAAGAATAGCCATATTGCGAAGGAAATTGATTTCGCCGTACATTGTCATTTCTGGGTCTTTTGGAAAGGAGGCATTCATGAGGTGGACACGCGTGGCCGTCAACATAGCATGAAGACAGATCGGTCTACGAACAAGATAATTCAACTCTTCTGGTTTGAGCCGACGTATTAAGTGGGTGATAATGATTGCTGAGCCAGAGCAGATCTCAAAGGATGGATTTGTCTCACCGCTTTTTTTACTACTGGTATTGGTACTGACATCGTCGACATAAGGCCGATGTAGCAAGACCAGCAACAGGTAGAGTGCGAGAACCTTCACGTGATCAAACCGCTGTTGGATATTGTCTGGATTTTTCGCTTCAGGAGCAAAGTCCTTTATAAGCGAGGAAACCCACGAATCCAACGTTGAAAGCATGGCTTCTTGATGCTACGTACACCACGCAAGCGTTAGATTGCATGAGCATTACTATGCGTATTTTCTCAAATTTACCAAAGATGGTCCGCGCTGTAATGCAGATTGTGGCGAATAATTGAACCGAATAATGCGACCCACGACTTTGCTGATATCGATTAGGAAACAAAAATTTTGAACGTACGTCTGAGCACCCGGTGTATTTTTCTCGAACTCAATACACGTAGGAACGGGCATATCAATGTCTTTCTCCTCCAGAAGGAAAGGACGACCTGAGATCATGCTCATAACGCGATCCATGATGAACGCCATCCAAAAAGTCCGAACACAAAGCTCCCGGTCATCCTCCCGTGGGCCAATGTTACACCGCCGATAAAGTCCCAGATCTTGGATCATTCGTACAGCGGCCCCTGTTAGCGTCCAGGCTAAGGAAAAGTTGGACTGGAGCTGCAAAGTTTCCTGGTATCGTGCCATCAACAGTAACCCAATTACAGAACTGACGCTCGAGAAGCCAAAGTACATATGGTAAAACGCAAGCGCTTGCTGAAAGCAGTAATCCCCCACCTCGGTGCTGTTGCCGCCAAACCGCGACGAAGCTGCAAACAGTGCGTAGAAGAAGAGTGGAGACAGGTAGGAGGCAGACGGGTCTCGTTGGCATGTATCAAGCTGTTTTTCAAGTTCAGGTCGATGGATGATGGGGGTATAAGGATGAATGTGCTCGTAATATTGGTCGATAAGCTGACTCTGAGTGTCGTAGGATAATGCAGTAGGTGGCCACATTGGCTGTATGCACTCCACTAGCGGTTGTTGCGGGCTACCACGCTGCAGTGTTGGATTACCGTGTTGCTGACTTTCCACGACATGGCCGTAAACGCTCATTCCATGTATATTCCATCCTTCCTCTCGTTTTCTGTTCTCCACCGTTACTGACTTTTGTCCAGTAGGGCCCTACAACGTCTCGCGATCAAGGTGCTGCTCTACTCGGTACTGTGTCAAGCAGAGACATGTACCTTTTGCTTTTTCCCGCTGCTGGCTGCATGTTCGTAAGACTTGACAGGTAAGCCAAATCCGGTCTCTTTCCGTAACCGCGTCTTTATCTCGGCTAGCTCTTTACGTATTGCGCGTGCTGCCGGCCCGACAATATCTTGGGAAGGGAAGCCTAGCGATTGCATTGGCGCAAATTGTGGAGCAGATGTCATGTCGACCAAGTGCAAAAAAGTGAAGAAAGAAAGAGAATTTGAAAAAGAGGAATTGACCCTTTTTTGTCGATCTCGCGTTCCAAACCTTGTATCTGTGTTCCGTGCTCAAAGTGTAAGAGCTATACCTCTTTCATACACATACACACAGGACGTCCATGAAAAAATTGACGAGTCAAGATTTGCACGATAACGTGTTGCGTAAACACGTAAAATCCTCTGACGAAAGATGGGTATTGCGCGTCTTTGAAATGAGTGGGCGATCGCATCTGCCTCTAAACTGCGATAGTAACACTGTACTTGAGATCAGTTGTATAACTGAGACTTAGTCTCGTTCGGCAAAAGCCGATGTTCGCAGGTACGTACGTGGTAAAGCGTACGGAAGCACAAGCAGAACTCGTTACCAACCGAAGTTCTTATGCAAATACGCCTGGTGAAAACCTTATCGCTATCACTGATTTGGATCCTCTTATCTGTAGTACCATGTCAGCTGATATATAAACTACTGTTCGCGCGCGTGCGCTAAACCTGTGAATAATCGTGTCCTGATTTTGAAATTGGAGATAACGTAAAGATGGAAAGCAGAACGCAAGCGAAGAGTGAGGCTTCCAATCTTCCAAGTCATTCCAACTAGCATATTAAGAAGATGCCGAATCTAATACCCTTCCGTTTCGTTTTTAGAATATCTCCATGTTCCAAAGCGCAAATGCAACACTTCATACAATGAAACGACCGCTTTTTATGTAAACATTTTTCTTGTTCCAAATAGTCAAAGACACATCTAGAAGAGGTCAGTCGTGGGAGGGAACTCGAACACAACGCTCTTGCCAGTCAGCTTCTTGTAAACAGCCGAGAAAGTGTCGAGCTTGTACTCGAGGGAAGTAGCATCCTTGGTGTCCAAAAAACTAGTAAAGGCCAATAAGTACATCCCAAATTCTAGTACATCCTCAATTTCCCACTTACACCTTGATGGTCTTGCTGCCATCGACCTTTTGACGGGTACGCTTGCCGACAATCTCGGTGGGGTAAACCAAGTCCTCAAGCAAAGCATCGTGGACAGCAGTAAGAGTACGAGATCTGGGACGAGGCTGCTTGGGGTTCTCACGACGAGTAGGCTTGGGAAGGATACGGCGCTGAGCGACAAAGACGACGTGACGGTCAGAGAACTTCTTCTCCAACTCGCGGGTCAGTCTATATAGATTGAATCAGACACCACAATTTCGATCGCATAGAACGTCTTATGTTATCGTGTTGTACCTCTGCTGGATCTTGTGGTAAGCCTTCAGCTGGGGAACGGGCACGAAGATGACAATAGCCTTCTTGCCACCACCAAGCTCAACCTATCAATTTTTTAAGCAAAACGTTAACGAGGTTTGCTCCATGTTGACTCTTCCAACAAATATTACCTCCTTAGCACCAGCAATAGTGAGAGGCTTCAAATCCTTCTTCAAGTCGGGGACATTGTTCTCCAAGTCAATAAGAGCTTGAGCGATGGTCAATTCGAATTCGTCAATTGGCTTGGCTCCAGCGAGCTTGGTGATCTTCTGCGAAGCCATTATGTTCGTCGTACTGAGGAATAGAAAAGGTTGGTACATCGCGTAAGTTCGCCATTTCGAATGAACATGCTCCCATATCGCCATATCATCCATCCATCCATTTTTCTTATCTATGTGCCTCGTCGTCTGCATCCATCCTTCCTTATGCGTATTCCCGTAATTCCATTAGCACCCTCAACCACCACTCACGGTACATACAGATTACCACAGAAAAAGAGGTCGCTCACGTATCCGCTCCTCACGTCTATTTGCACCCCAGCACCACAAAAAACGGACGGAGTTAGAATTCATACGATGAAGGCAAAATGGGTACATTGGAAATGAGAAAGACGGACTACTGTTTAAGTCGTCAAGTACAAAGAACGAGACAAACATGAAATAGGGAACGACTAGATATTCTATTGAATCATCGTAGAAGACTGAAGAAAAATCCTACATGACGTTAACGAGGGGCACGACAAAAGAATATTGTTGGATGATGACCAAGGGCACTACGGGCAGTACTTTGCTTGGAATGCTTCGTTATAATGTGTAAGGAAACCGCCATGTGGAGTAGGATGAGTATCCGTCGTGAAGTCGACATCCAATCCATTGATCTAATCCATACTCGTAGAGATACGCAAACCCAGCTAGGTCGCTTGCGTTCAATGCCAGGAACATGGTTTCGTCGAATCCTGTATATGCTTGTAACAAACTCCCACAAAAGACCACTCCACTGAGGCATATGGTACATCTCTGACATTTTGTACTTTGTATATTCACTTTAGAAAGTAAGAGGTCGCTCGATGCGAAACTACTTCGGCCAGTCTCGAGCTGAAACCTGCATCCTCTGCATTTTTCCCCTTCGCTACCCCACTTCTCCTTTTTGAGCGTGAACTGGCGCTCCACGGTATAGTTTGCATGGCTGGAAATATTCGTCGCAGGTTATCCTTAAATCGCGGAACCAGCCAGATCGAGGCTTCAGTGGTGTTGTTCCGCTATCAGCACATTTATGGACTTACGAAGCGACGAGTCAGCGGGCTTGCGAAGGGAGCGACAAACAGCAACATACGGTTTGAAACCAAAGGAGTGCACGATCTTCCGAATTGTGTTCAGACTGATTTCGCCGATCTGCTCCAGCGCAAGCGCATGGTGGTAGCGTAAAGACTTCTTTGATTCGCGGCGAATATTCAGCGCTATGTCCCGTTTACGGTATATAGTTTATCCGAGGTGCAGCGGTGCTGAGATGATCTGGCTATTGGTGCCTAAGTCAGGCAACAGTTTTTGATCTTCTTCCAGGCCTGAGGCTTAAGCGTGTGCAAATTTCGACAAACAGAAGACAGATATCGATTGATGTTGTTCTCATTTCCTGTCGGTCTTTTACGCCGCGTTTCTTACGGACACTGGAGACGTCTCTATGTTGTTGTCTTCCGAACTGTTCCGCGTAGTATAGAACGCCCTCAAAGTCTCTGCGAAACTGGCTTTGCAAATCTTTTTGTGTGCTGGTGTGCAAATAGACAAGCCCTCCACGCCGTCACCCAAAACCCGTAATATGTAAGGTGTCATGGGTAAGCTGCCAACTTCCTCTTCTTCGGAGCCAAACCATATAGTGTGCATACATAGAATACATATATTCAGCAATTCGATTGTTTTTCTTTTTGACATTTTTCTGCAAATGTAGGTAGGTACATGGATATGGATCCGCTATATACTGCCTGGGATGATAATATTTATACGCTAAGCTTTTTTAGATTTGGACATTGATTCACCATGCGGCGTGAATTCAACAGGAAGATTGTCTGGAATGCTTAAGAACTCTTTGATCTGACGGCTACATTCACGAAATTAGTCCCCATATCTTTATGATCCACTCCTTACTCTTTCATGCTTTACCCAATAGTTTCTGTAGTCTCATTCCGTTCCGAACTTCTGATCCATAATGACAATCGGAAAAGCACTTTTCTGACCGAAATAACAGCGCCACATATTTCATGCTCATGTAAGAATTGCTCGCCAATCATAGCCAAAAGCTAGAAGTATCAATAGAAAACGGTAAGCCAGCGCGTCTCAAGTGTCCACCGGAAATCCTCAAGGTCTTACCAAGTACAGCCAATAGCTGTTGATCGCCTCGCCTGTTCGGTTTCTGGGGAACTGAATGCTGAATTTACCGCCATTGGCATTTGCAGGATCCTCCCATTCAGGTCGGATACCCTTTTTGAAAAAGTGATAGTTTGAGTTGGTTTCGAGATGGTTCACCTTTGCAATGTTGTTGTACACACTACAATGGGGACGTTTACGTGAGTTACTGACGAGGTCGATCGGGCAATGTAGGTCGCACGTATATCTATATATACCCACCCCCAAAAGTCTTCCACCGTGTCCACAGTGACGATTTCTTTCAAGTTCTGTGACCAGGACTGTTGGTTGGCTTTCTTTGGTGGATTGTCGAACCACAGAGTCCAGGCATTATGCAAAGGGTGCTTCACATTGTAATTGATATGATCGTGGAAGACGGTGGTCACGGGTTCTTCCTCCTTCTTGCTGTCGTCCTGGCTAACATTCTCTTCTGTCGTCGTCGTAACTTCATTCTCCTCAGTTGAAGTAGGGTTCTCGACAGGTGTTTCTTCCGTCTCGTTCACCACAGCAGGAGAACGTGTCTCAACGTCAGCCATTTCGCAATTTACTGGATTCTTTAACGTGTGCCCTTTTCGTCTTAAAAATGAAGAATTGGATACCGTTATTCCGTCACAAATGTGACTG
>JSYX01000794.1:0-12659 GCA_000787465.1 Thermomucor indicae-seudaticae | reverse complement strand
ACCAGTCTGAGACCTTCCGCCCCCGTGCCCACCAAGTTCCTAGAAAAGCTGCGTTCTCTGAGTCATGCATTTATGATGAAAAACATGTGGCCCCAGGTCTCCTATACACGGCTACTGGCACCCAGGTCTCAAGGTGGGCTGGCCGTGTTACATCCGGCCATTCAGCAGCACGCTTTGCAATTACGCTGGTTGCAGCCACTCTTGCCGACCCATCATCCCCAGCGATCTTTCGCGCACAATTGGATCCACCACGTCTTGGCTGAGTGGTGCCCTGGTCAAGACCCTTGGATGTGTCTTATATTCTCCTGGCTTCGTCCCCCACAGTTTCGCCGCCCGGTCTCCACCGTTGACTTTCTTTGCGCCTCCATGGATCATTTTCTGTGTGACCTCCAAGGCCTCTCTGTGCCCACCGCCACTATCTTGCAGCTTCACATTCTGGATACAATACACCCATCCTTCCGACCTATCACGTTGGACTTGGACATATATCTACAACGACTCGAACGACACAAGATCTTGGTAGCCGATTTGTTCATATTAGATGCTTCCTTGGGTTGCTTGCGACGGAAAAGGCGAGAGAAACTCACTCGCTATTCGGTCCTATTACGAAAGCTCATGTCATTGCTGGACACTGGAGTTCTGTCGTACAAAGGCTTTTTAATTCGCCCATGCATATCTCCACAGTTTTTCCCTGACGAACCTGACCCTGCACTTCGTGGGCACGTTTTTTAAGAGGTTATTCGTTGGTGTTCCTTCGGTCGCTGGTCTTTCGCCAATATCACCCCACATCAATTTCGGTTACACGCAGTTCTGCGGCTTACCAACCGTCTGTCACCTCGATCTTCACCGCCGTCACGCTCAGTTTGGTCCGCATTCTGGAGTCTCCCTCTTCCATCCTCTGTCCGAAACTTGTGGTTCCGCGCTCTTCATGGTAAGCTATCCTGTCGAGCGACGCTTCATTCACTGCTGCCGGTCCAATTTGCTTCCGACCTCTGTCCCGTGTGTCAGCAAGAATCCGATAGTGTAGAGCATTTCCTGTTCGCGTGCTCGAAGAAATGGTTGGTCTGGTCTGCTCTGTGGTGGGACCTTCTCCTCGACACCATCAATGTCAACAAGATTAAAGGTGCTCTCTTCTCCCTCTCCTTCCCTCCTAATCCTCCAATCATCCCAAGTTACACCATAGTCGCCGCCATCCTCCCCAGTATCTGGCGTGCCCACTGGGCTTTGGCTTTTGACGATCGACCCTTCATCCGGGAAGCTATCATTAACACCGTCCACAAGCTCATGAACCGTCGAATCCATGAACACCACATCCACCTTTTAAAGTAGATTAAGCCCCTCCTCCTTCTCTCCGCCTCTCACTGTGACGTGGTTTGAAATAAAAACTCGATGCATTTTGCACGCCTAAAAAAATCGATCTCATGTCTCATCTGGGCATTGGATTCACTGGTCTCGCACAAAGTTCGGACGTGGTGAAACCCGCTAAACCACAAACAGTTGATGACGTCCCCAAGCCTAATGACTCACCAGGAGGCACCCCAGAAGACCACGCAGCTTTTATTCAAGCTTTACAACCACTCATTATGGCTAACGAGGCCATTCCTTTAACGTCCTTCTGCACTGTCCCAGAACCGGTAGTCAGACTGGACACACCTGACGGCGTTAAGTGCAACCGCCGACAATATGATTTGCTAGACACTATGGACACTGTCATTAGAGAAGCAATTGACAAGTGGGAAAGAGAGGGCACCATTGTTAAAGCACGCGAACATAAGGGTTGGAACAGTCCGCTCACGTTTGCTCCCAAAAAAGATGCGTACGGCAACTACACTGGTCATAGACCGTGTCTGGATCAGCGTCTTATCAATTGTTATTTGCCTGACGATCGATACCCTTTACCACTCATCAAAGACATATTTCAACAACTTAAAGGTGCCGCTATCTTCACAACGTTGGACTTGAAGAGTGCGTTTCATCGCTTTCAAATTTTACCGGAACATCAACACAAAACCACTTTTACGTATAATGGCATACAGTATATGTTCCAAGGTTGTCCGTTTGGACTGAAACCAATATCGTCCAAATTCCAACGAGTAATGGCAATCATTTTCCAAGACATGCCCTTTGTCACAGCCTTTGTTGATGACATCGTGGTTTATTCAAATGACATGAAGGAGCATATTGAACATGTCAAAGAAACAATCGCCAAACTTATCGAGGTGAAGCTCCTCCTCAACCCTGCAAAATGTCACTTTGCTCAGAAATCTGTGTATCTGTTGGGATTTTGCGTATCGGGTAATGGTCTTGCTCTGGACACCCGTAAGGTCACCAATGTACAGGATTGGCCAATCCCACGGACTGGCAAGGACATTCAACGTTTTCTTGGCGTAATTAACTATTTCCGTGAGCATATTCCTAATTTCTCACGTCTCACTGCTCCACTCGATGCCTTGCGCAACGAGGCAAAACTTGAAGGTTTGTGGTCCAAGGAACATCTTGAATGCTTCGGAAAACTGCAGTACGTCATATCCAGATGTCCACTGCTGCGCTTCCTGTAATGTCTGAACCTTCTCACGTTGCCACAGACGCCTCTAATGTCGGTATTGGTGCAGTTTTGTACCAAGTTATTAACAATGAGATCCGGCACATCTCGTTCATGGCTCGCGCTCTGTCCAAATCGGAACGGAACTATTCCACAACTAAACGGGAATTGTTAGCCGTCGTGTTTGCCTTGAACAAATTCCATAAGTACCTTTGGGGTAACAAATTTACCCTGTACACCGACCACAAAACCCTAACCTACTTACATACACAGAAAGTCGCGGATGCGATGACGATTAATTTGTTTGATACTCTTCTGGAGTACGACTTTGAAGTGATACACTTACCGGGTATTAACAATGTTCTACCCGATTCTTTATCACGCCTTTTCCCCCCGGTAAACGAGCTGGAGGGGGGTAAAGCCATGGTACATACAGGTGCAAGCAAACTCGCACGTTCCGCAATCAAAATAAATTGGGATATGATGACCGCGCCAGACGAGGAGCGACCGAAACTGCTCCAACAAGCGCATCTTTTAGGCCACTTTGGTGCTGAAGCCATTGTGCAAAACCTGCACAGTGACGGCTTACACTGGAAGTCCATTATGCAAGATGCCGTGAATGTCGTCAAAGCATGCGGTGAATGTCAGAAGTTCACAATTGCAAAAAGGGGTTACCATCCACTCAAACCCATAAGCGCATCCCTTCTTGGCGATCATTGGGCCATCGATCTGGCTCGTCCATTTGAACAGTCGGACAATAACAACACAATGCTGCTTCTGCTAGTCGATGTATGTACTCGATTCTGCATACTGCGTGCAATTCCCAACAAACAAGCAGATACGATTGTGAAAGCCCTCGTTCAAGTATTCTGCGATTTCAGTTTGCCGCGTGTGTTGCAATCCGACATTGGAACCGAGTTTGTAAACGACCTTATGAAGAGGTTCGCGGAATCAGCTGGTTTCGACCATCGTCTAACACTGCCGTACCACCCGCATGCCAATGGCTTAGCGGAAAGATGGGTACAAATTGCGAAGTTGGCAATCGCGAAACGAATTGAAGGGACTAAGAAAGACTGGGACATATTTGTGCCTAGTGTACAATTAGCGTTAAACGCAAAGGTGTCCAAACGCCATAATTCTGCACCGTTTTCGCTCATGTTTGCAAGAAAGCTGAACAGCTTTCAAGATTATCGCAATGAAAAGGAACTTCCACCAATGAGTGAGAAGGAACTTGAACAACGAATGAAGAGCATGGCAGCAATCGGCTTCCCCGCGATTAGCGAAGGCACTCATATAGTCATGGAGAAACAGAAGACAGGCTTTGACAAAAGCCACAAGTTGGTAGATTTCCCACCAGAACGTCACGTCATGATAAGAGTCCAATCAAAATCACAACTAGAACCGACGTATGAGGGCCCGTACAAAGTTATCAGAAAAACTAAAGAAGGCTTTTAGGTGCTTCAAGATAGCAATGGTGATCTAACACCAAGAAACCTTCCACCATCTGCTTTGAAAGAAGTTAAGCCTGAGGAAATTATTCCTGTAGAAGAAATCTTTGATGTGGAAGCCATTGTGGCCTACAGAAAAGACAAAGGCAAGCAGTACATGTACAAAGTAAGATGGAAGGGTTACAGCCCGGAACATGACACTTGGGAACCTGCAAAGGACTCTACTGATCCTTGGTTCATCTCTGAGTGCTGGAAACGACTGGGTGTGAAGAATCAGCCCAGGTTGCAGGACAATAAGAGAAAGGGCAAATCTACCATTAACTCTACGAATACTAAGCGCACAAAGCGCAATTGATGTCCTTCTTCAACGGTTATCCAACCTGGAAGGGAGTAATGTCGTATTTAGACATCCAATAGCAGTAGAGAGGTCGGATAGTGAACTCCGTCTGTAATAATGTTACCATGACTAAGCTAGAAACTCTTCCTTCCTTTTGCGAAGAATAAATACTGGTCTCACAGTACTCCTTCTCGTCTCAGCTCTTTCAACAAACAGCAAATTACATAAAAACGTGTACATACTGGCTGACGATGCTAGGGTCTGGCTTGTATATATACTGCATGGCTTTCGTCAAAGACAAATACCGACTCGGCGTGGTTGATCGTTGCAGCTTGCTCGTCTCCTCACATGAAAAAAATCAGCGCACACATGTTTATTGTGTTATGGGCGGTGGCCTTAACGAAGTTCAAAAGCAAATACGACTCATTGTTCAACTTTACAACGCAAAGAACGAGAACAAAAGGACCGTTGTTGACCATTCCCGGACTGCGACGTACAAAAACATGAAGATTGTGTCTACACCGTAACATGTGGAAATGGTCAACAGCTCTTTATACCAAATGCCTACCGACCATTTTTCATTTTCTTCACTTTTTTAAGTCATATGCAATGTCATGTCCCATATCCACGGTACAGAAAATTACCGGCAAACCTGTTACAATATATAGGTCTTGTCAAAAAGATACCACCTACAAAGATCGGCGTTTTTCTGCAGGAATTCTTTACAAATGCCGACTCTTTTTGGAACGGCAAAATAATCTACGACCTCCCAACTCTAATTCCTTACACTTTCAGCGCGATAACGTCCTTTTCCGAGGACTTCACTTAATGGTAAAAGGGAAAGGTCAAAATTTCGAAAGATTTTGTGGGATTCAACGCGTCTTTATTCTGTATGTATCCTCTGCATCTTCCGCATCCATATCCTAGTCATCTGCAACTTCTACAGCTTCTTCTTTCTTGCGATGATGCTCTCTGTTTTCCTCAACTATCTTTTTCCGTCTTTGAGCCGGTCACTTCAGAAAGATTAGACGCACTCGCACTGTTTATTCACCGACAAGGCAGTGCCATTGCGTCTAGGAAGGTAAAGCTCGTTGTTATGTACTTGGTTCATTACGAAAGGATATGTAAAATGTCTCAGGAAAAAGTTCGATTAAGTTAGAAACTATGACTTTCTTAGTAAAAACGGAAAAAAGGGTGTCCGAATGATACCCAGTAAAAATTTAGGTGGTACCTTTTTGACCAGACCTTTATATAAATAAACTAACATATATCCATGTCCTTGCTCTTAATCCTGCTTGGACGAAGCTTTCTGAGTCAAACAGCATCGACATGCCATGAGGATGAAGATCGATTGGCGGCATCAGGACGCAAAACTGCTTGTGGTTTTGCGTGGCTGGATGAAGTTATTTTACGTTTGTGGGAATTTTTTGCGCGATTGTTTTTACGCGGCTGCTAAAAAATACAAGAACGCAAAGTTATTTAACAAAAACGCAAAAGGTGATTGGCCATAGGCGCAAACTGTGCATCCTGCCCGACGCCAACAATTTTCATCTCCGTGCAAAATCAGAGGAAAAATCCAGTAGGTGCTCAAAGTAGGACTTCTGAGTGCCGACTGCGGAGAACCAGAGCGTTTACAAATATTGATTTATAAGTCCGATCGACGCAGAATTTCCCAAATAATCACGTGATGTAGTTATTTTCCATTTTGGGAGTACGCCCGAGGAGATCACGTGACAGGCTGCCCGTCCGCCTCCACCACCCACCTATATCTACTATCCCTGCATACCGAAACGAAGATCCGCCTACGTTGCCAACTTGCGGGTTTCCGGAATCAGATCGAAAAATCCGCCATAGCTTCTTATATACTCAACAAAACCGGGCACGTAATATCTACCTGCTGGCTGAAAGCTAAATAGGCACTAGGGCTTCCATTTCATGCCACTTCAATGAAAATTCAAGCCCTTATAATCTCATTGGTCTTCTATTGGAATTCTGTCCACTGAAAATTTGAAGGAAGAACTTGAAATGGTATTATAGAATATCCATAGTCGAACGGTCGGTCTCACAATTCAGTGAGTACTGAGGTGGCATGGAATTGGCATAAGTAGCACGAAACTGGCAGGAAATTGGCATGATCATGCCTCATGCCGTCACCCTGGCATGAAATTTCATGCCACTCATGCCTCATGCCATTTCATGCCGAAGTCATGCCATGCCAGTGGCATGGCATGATGGAAGCCTTGATAGGCACTCAAAGTGGGACCTTTAAGCGCGGATTGCGGAGAATAAAAGCGTTTCCAAATATGGATTTCTAAGTTCGATCGCCTTGGAATTCCCCGAAGAATCACGTGATTTAATCATTTTGCATTTTAGGAAATCACCCGCAAGGTCACGTGACTTGACCTTCCGCTACGTTAAGCCATACCACGTAATATTACATGAAAATCGTCTGCAGGAGTTTTGTAGCGAAAAATACCAGCTTTGTGCCGCCTACCATTGCATCATTCGTAGGACCTCGCTTTCGAATCATTTAACATTGCATGGCTGCCAGGGTTACCGCTTAGGATGTATCCAAAGTTGTCGTTACTTCTATAGCTTAAATTCGTCAGCCTGTGAGTGTCCAGATATAAGAACTGCATTCTACGCAACTCGGAGGCGCAGATCGATATTAGGAACTGCCCGGTTATGCAGCGTATATAAGAAGCTACGGCGGATTTGCGACCTCATTCCGGAGACCCACAAGTTGGCAACGTAGGAAGATCTTCCTTTCGGCATGCCGGGCTAGAAGGCATGGATGGATGGGGGAGCTGGAGAGTCAGCCCGTCACGTGACTTCCTGGGATGTTTTCCAAAAACGGAAAAATAATTACATCACTGGATTCTTTCGGAAATTCTGAGGATCGGACATAGAAACGCGTACTTGGAAACGCTTTGATTCTCCGCAATCCGCGCTCAAATATCCTACTTTGAGTGCCTATTTTATCACAGATCCATCGTCTGTAACTGAGCAATCTAATTCGCGGAACCGTCCCAAGGATATAGAAAGTGCGCCGGAAGAAAGTCATATGAGATCTCACAAATAAAATTATCAGTCAAAACAATAAGCAAGACTGAATTTACCATGTTTAATTAGAGTGTTATCTCTACTGTATTTATACCATCTTGAGGATTCCTAGTCATAGGCGCTGTCTCTGTTGTCACTTAGGAATGAGAACGAACATAACATAACAGTTCAGTTCATAATAGATGTTATAACCTTAATGTGGATCAGACAGTGAAGTGTGAGTGCTGTTTGAGCCCCTTGATTCTGGGAGCTAAGATATACATGAGGTGCAATATCACCATGGGGAAAAATCTGTACAATATGAACAATCTGTGCAAATCTGAACCACCACGGGACACAAGGACCAAATTCTGGTTTTTCATTGGACGTACCGTATACCTAAAAGGTAGATTGTACTCAGTAGATTGTAAGACCGCTATTTGCAAGTTCAGGTTTGTACAGATTGTACAGAATGTGCAGATTTTCCCATAGTGTATGGTGCGTAGTGGGATTGACCGCAGTCACTCAACTGAAACTTTGAAAACAGACTTGATGTCGTGTCCAGGAGTCTGAGTAAGACCGACCATCTGAGATCGATAATGTCACACAAAGTTACACATCGCTATCGTGAAATAGACCCTGCAAAGTAGTATTGGTGGTTCTCTCTCTTTCCACAATAAAGCAGAGTCTCACGTACTTCCGAGTCGTCCACTCCTACTGAACTACTACACTTGAATAATGGTCGAGGCACCAGGTATCAGTTTCCAAAAATAACGATGAGGACATGTCAGGATATGACAAATTTAGAAAACTAAAGCCGGACAGCGAAACTCAGTTAAAGAAACAAAGATTACGTCTTTTTTTAGAAAATAAATCTCAGCTGGCATTTCCATTGGCGCTCGTTAAAGCGATATCCGAGAAGATCTTGATCGGTCATCCTTAGGGTTCCGTGTTACCGACTTACTGGTATCAGTTCAACTGATGGTAGTTGGCTTTCTAAAGCCTTGGTTTGGCGCATTATACGCCGGTCGTGGCTTTTTAGAGCCTTCCCGTTGTCCTGTTTCTTGTTCCTGCGCTGGGCGCTTGTTGTTAGATTGTACCAATACACCAGGGTCTTCATAACCCAAGGTGACACGGATAATGTCCTGAATGGACTCCGGAGTTTTACGAGCCAGTGCACTAGCCAGGGATATGCTGGCTCGATCTTGTACGGACTCAAGCCAGCCATGAAAGAAGAAGACAGCTAAATGCGTCCCATCCTCCATACCAGCATCGTGACGTACTTGTTGAAAGCGGCGTAAATAACTGCGAACAGTTTCGCCTTTGCGTTGTGTTGTTTTGAGCAACTGGATCATCTTCAAGAAACGATAAAACGGGCTTTCGTAATGACCTATAAGCAGTTCCACAACCTTCGCCCACTTATACCCTTTGCCTTTTAACGTTTCGTCAAACCATGAATTCTGCTCGGAGTTGAGACAGAGAGGTAAGAATCGCTCCCATTCAGTATCGAACGGTTGCTTGTAAGCTGTGAGTCGTCTTTCGAAGTCTTTGACGAAGTCATTGACACTTTCAAAAACATGTGCCGTCGGTTTCCAGACATCGTCAGCTAGTTGGAACTTTGGCATTTCGGGCGGGACTACAGGTCGATAGTCGGAGCGGGCGCTGGCCACTGCTGTGTCTAAAGACACTTTGCGTTGACCCTTCTCATGGGCTGCTTGTATTTCCCTGAGTTCAAGTAACCTAGCATTAGTTGCTTTGTACTTGTTTTTGAGATCCTCCATTATTTCAGCGGATTCTTCTCGTTCTTGTGCATCGAGGAACATCGCAAGCTCCTGTTCTGCTTTCTGACGCAGACGCTCTAATAGCATCTCCATTCTGCTGGCATTGCTCGCAGTAGGAGCGCTTTGACTGCCGCTAGGGACAGAAAAGTTGGTGCCATTGAAGGCTTGGGTGCCAATAGAGGCTTGAATGCCATTGAAGGCAGGAGTGCCGTTGCCGGCTTGATTGCCATAAAAGGCGTTCTGGGTGTCTGAGAACACCACAGTTGGGGTGACACCCGTGGCTGGGATACCACCCGAGACAGGGGCCTGGTAAACACCAGCCAGGGCAGGAAGAACAGAATGCTCGACCGAAGTCGGCACAGCGGACGGAAGGGTGGCGGCAAGTTGCTGGGCATTGTTGCCAAGATTAAGCGGCTGGAAGGCTTGCATCATCTCAGTGTCGTGATCGGCACTGTTGTTGCTGGGGGTGTTCAGGATGTTGTTGATGGTGTTGATGTTGTTCATTGCAGACATGTTGATGGTTGAGTTAGTTGGAAAGGTGGAATTCACAGTAAACAATGTTGTATTTGCTGTTTGTTGATAGAGCTGAGACGAGAAGGAGTACTGTGAGACCAGTATTTATTCTTCGAAGAAGGAAGGACGAGCTTCTAACTTAGTCATGGTAACATTATTACAGACGGAATTCAATATCCGACCTCTCTACTGCTATTGGATGTCTAAATACCACAAGATCAACTGCTAGCCGGTATGAGTATAGTTTGATGCTTTCGAGTTCCTCGGCTGTCGCGCTCGGAATCTCGTTTGCTATGCGCCACAAGCAGTCTCGCGAGCCAAGCGCACATTTAATGAGGAGATCGTGCCAGTGCCTCCAATTTGGGCATTTTGGCAATCCACCTGATATCTCCCCTAGTAAAACCTCCGGTTTCCAAGATAAGACTTTACTTTGCACCATATAATCGCATTTTTTGTTTGTCGCTGCTCGATCTTGAGGATCGTTGTAATTGGACTTGCGCAGGCAGGTAGCTTGAAGCATTTTGTCGCCCCTGTATGTCATGTTTTAATCTCAGTTATCCCTTTTTTCTAGGTAGAGTCCTGGCCAACATTAGGTGTGCAATCTTTTGGCTGTCCATATATGTTGCTATGGAAACTTTTCCCCTGTGGTGCCTTAATGAAAATTGTTTATCTCTTTCTCTTCTGTCTGTTTACCAAGTTTCAGCTCACCACGATGACTCACGACATTACAATACGCAATCGCGGACTTATACTGCAAACGAAATGAAGCTCATCATGAAGATCCAACGCCTTATTGACGACCGTATAGCGCAAACCCATGAAGAGAAAGCCTTGGGCCCCGCAAGCTGTTAGTCAAGCTTGCTGGCTGTGGCGAGAAGGCTGCAGAGAAGGCCTTTAGCTTATTGAAAAAAATGAGAAGCCCATTGATCCGGAGCGTCCTGGTCCTGCCAGAAAGGAACTCGATCCCAAAATGACGTCCATTGTGCGCGAATAAGTCTTGCGATGCAACACAATCGGTGCACCTGCTTCTTCCAGCCACCTCACCAATATCCTTAAGCAACATGGAGTGGAGGTAAGTGCGAGGTCCCTTCGCCGCTACCTAAAGCCAATGGGTCTCTATTACGGCAAGGGTAATGCGAAGAATATTTTGCATGATTCTGTGAGCGTCGTCAACTATCGAAACATCTATGTGGAGAAGCGGCTGCAGAATTTCAATGTCAACGCATTACCGATCGTCAACGAAGTCTTCCTTGACGAGTCTTACTGCCACCTTGGACATCGAGCTCAATACAATTGGGTCCCAAATTACGGGATGGTGAATGATCGAGGTCAACAACAGATGCTGGCAATTTTTGGCGCATTCATTGTGTCGCGACAGGATAATCGGCTGGATGCAGAACTGGTGAAAGAATCTTTATGTATAGCCTATTCGTGGCGGCCCATGAAGCCAAAAAGTTGACGAGAAGCGTCCCCGCGGCACAGGAAAAACGGTATCGTTTCATTCAGATATCAAATATTATATTTCTTTGAGACGCGCAAATAAAATCGGCTTTTAACAAAAATAACATCGCATGAGATTTTCTCTACCGTATCACTGGAATATTACAAGCATGTAATAGGTGGCTGAAGTTGAACTCGACATTTCACTGCATGGAATCTACCTGGAATCCGACGTTTCATTGCATGTTACGCGAATGATATTCGACGTTTCAGTAAGATATCGTTAGTGTCTCACGCTGTTATATGGAAGGCTCTTTCCTATGCGGGCGGGCGGTGCAAGACGAGGAAGTTTGGCGAGAGCTTGCTGCACATATCAAGGATTCCGGCATCGCTCCAGACTAGCATGATTATCATGGTAACTTCACAGCCGACCTATTCGAAAAGATCTTTGAGGATCTATGTGAGCTGCTTGCGACAAACTACGGCCCATGCCACATAAACATGGATGGTGCCAAATATCATATCCGTCCGAGCAGTCCGCTACCGAACACCCAGTGGAAGTTCAATGACATATTGGCCTCGTACGGCCGCAATGGTATGGATCTCCCTACCGTTAAGCCAGGAAAAAAGCGGCTCACAAGGGTTGACCTGATTGAGCATATTCAATCGCTCAATATAACGCTGACGTACCGCTCGTGTGGGATTGCCGCAAAGTGGGGCCATACCGTGATGAAGACCCCACCGTACCACAGTGAATTGTAGCCAATTGAGAAGGTCTGGGGCATGGTGAAACAACAAATTGCTCACGAATATGCCAGACGAATCCCTAGTGCAACACAGAAATCGCCTCATGTCAAAGTTTATTGCAATCAAGAAGCGCGATTTGATCAGTATGTGGAGGAAGACGATAGAAAATAACCGTAGCTACTACGAGCTACACGAATTTGACCGAGTACTGTATATCAATGACGAAGACATTGATGGTGGCGAAGATGAAGAGTCAGACGAAGAATAAATTTGTTCATGCTCGATTTTTGAACCCAGTTCTTCACCCATTTTCTTGACCATCTTACCTTTGTGCTATGAGAAGACAACAGTAACTACTAGAAAACATACATACCAATAATATCATATGCAAGAGAGACACCTTGGGTACTATATCGTAGCTTCGGATCGAAGAAATATTGTGTACAAGGACCTTAAAACCCAAGCTAAAAAAATTGCGCACCTAATTTTGGCCAGGACTCTAAGTATAATACCACTGGATATTTAACTCTCTACTTGGAATGCCTCTTGGTTCTGTTGTTTCAATGAAGTGATACAAATTCTTGAGCATCTGTGTTTGCTCGGTCAACACGCTTAGCCCCGTGCCTTCGTCTAATCGCTCATCACTGTATGTGTTATTTGATATGTGTTGATATTTCATACAGACACGTGAGATGTTATTATAAAAAGAAAAGGGTAGGGACAGTAGGTCGTCGAGATCGTTGTTTATTCTGTAAACAGAACCAGGGCCATAGAATTGATTCTACTGTGCTTATAAACTACGACGATGT
>JSYX01000793.1:0-12660 GCA_000787465.1 Thermomucor indicae-seudaticae | reverse complement strand
ACGAAGAAAGCGTATAAACGAGTCGCTGCCGATAAAAGGCGTGAGATCAAGAATGCTGCTGGATCGCAAAGGTCTATTCCAATCATGTTTGTAGGAACTCAAGGAACCGCAGTGGGTTCTCGGTTGAAGGGCCATGTGAAATTGCTGAAAGGGAAGTGTTTGGGATCAGCGAAAAGAGGTGGGTCCAAGTTGCGGAAGGAACACCGCCAGCACGCAGCTATCGCGATGACAGATGAGTTCCGAAGCTCCCAGACCTGTGTTGGTTGTCTTCATCCGGTGGTAAGACCGAAGGCCACGATTCTCAAGGACGGCAGAAAACGGAAAAAGGCAATACATGGCGCTTCGATGTGTACGAATGTGGAATGCCCACGTTACCGCGCGGGCTGAGCGATACAAATTCGGGATAAGCAGGAGGCGATGTATATAGCGATCGCTGGAGCAAGTCGGATACTCTCTGGCAAGACTCTGGCGCCATTCTCAAAAAAAATTCAGCCACTCTCCAGAAGCTGAATCAAAGCCGTGCCCCATACATCGGTAACATCAAGACGCTGTTCCATGCTTTTTGATAGAGGCTTACAAGATATCCACGTATCGAATGGTGCTATGGAGGCTTCTGACAACGGGGTAGACATACATCACATCGCTGATCTTGTAAGTAGAAAAATCCAGCTTGAATCGAACAACTTACTGAGCGTATCTTTTAAATAGGATGGTAAGAGGTGAAAATACTGTCTGATTAACGATAGACTCATCACCTTTTTGTTGATGCTGCTTGGGACACCTTTTGCGTCGCGTGCGATTGATTTGCGCAAGCCAAAGCAGTAAGTGCGCAAAACGGGGTGTCATTTGCCTATTTCTAATGAATCTATGCAAAATTCTTTCCACTAGAGCGCAAATTTCGCATACTGTTTGACGCAAAAAGGATCCCAAGTAGTGCAAACATTTATTCCAAATCCAGTATGCATTTGTGGAGCTCGAGAAGTTCCAAGCTTACCGGATCGTGTCAGACTTACTGCTGGATCGATCATGTGACTATGGACCTTACCAGTGACTTCTGATTGCCGAACGCCTCGCTGCCTTGTGCTTATATTTGGCGACCTATTTGACAATGTCAGCGTCGCTTTCAAATCCCATTAGTTTGACCTACGTTGGCAATGTTGTCAATCTGACTTCCAGAATCCTTGCCAATGTAATGGTGCAAGGCTCAGGGTACCAGACTTGAGATCGAGATCGTACATCCAGATCGAAGATAACCGTGATTGTCGTACTCTGACGCAATCCACCACATATATGGATTACTCTCTACATCCTCCCATACACGCAATCCCAATTTGGAGTCAGTAGAACTTGAAACAGTAGAACTTACTATCACGTACACAGAACTTGAGCCATATTGTGTACTGAAATTGATAGGATCAATGAAAGGTCTTGGCGTCCAAGTAGCCATTCATCCTTTACCATAACTTTGTCTGTCTTGCGATCAGGAACTTAGCTTGGCCGGCTTCTTTTCTTGGTCAAAATCCTTGCGCGCAAAGGATCAAATCTTGCTTTGTAACCTCGATAGACAAACTCTGGTGAGATGGACAGTAGAGTCATGTAACGTTCCAAGGAGTATTCGAATGAGGATGTTTCCGGTTTTGAAAAGAGAGATGTAAACTACAGATTGAACCTATCTTGGCTGAAACAGGATTACGTGGCATGATTGTAGCAAATCCTTGCAAGAAGAGAGCATAGAGACGTTTCGACGTTCACTTGCGTTTCCGATTATATTTGACAAGAGATAATGAATATTGTTGATACTTGACGCGATCCAACCCAAAAATATCGAATGCAAAGTGGAATCAGTGCAAAAGAATCTTTGCCAGAAGCGCCAAAGGTTTTGGAAGATTTGCAACGACCCTCGTATGAAAAGCAGACAGCTGGATATCATATCAGCTTCAATGGATTACTGCTTTGAGCACCATCGTGAGTTACGACAAAGACTTACGGTATGCTTTCAGTTCAATTACGGAATCGCTCTAATTGAGCCTTTAGATTCAATAAGCTCAAGTTCAAGACGTACCATAAACACACAGAAAAGACGTGCAGAATGTCTGCTCGGCAGCGTAATCCTTGCGTGGCTAGCACTCACAATGGAGTCCACGTCAGCAAAAAGAGAGCGTTGGAACCGGCTTTCGTCCTTTGAAGAGAAGCAAAACCCTGTCTTTATTACGTGCGCTTTTGCAGGCAGTAAATCAGTGCTCCAATGAAGCACGTTTTACGAAAGCTTAGGCAAGGAGCTAAACGGAATAAAGTACGTCGAGTAAGTCTTTTTTACACTGGATCCCTGCATATCATAAAGCCAAACGATCGACAAATATCTGACAGGTAAGACATGTACGACCTGACAGTTAAGCCATCTTCATAAAAGCCCGGGCGCAAAAGAGTGCCAGGACCCACGCCGCCCTCATCATACAAGACGGTGTGGAACCATGGCGGCCTGCAATATCCATCATACCCGCGTTCATATGACCAAGCATAACAAGCAACCGCCAGCCATCTTCACTCGACCAAATACTGCTGAGCAAGACAGAAGTGTCCAATTACAATTCGTCTAGAACAGACCATTTGGTTTGTTGTGGCTTGTTAGATTACAAAGATTTATACAAAATAGAGAGATAGAAAACGATTACTTTACAAACTGACTTGCTGAAGTTTCTGCTGCTGCGGCTATGGTGGGTGTTTCCGGAGGTGAGTTGATATCCGCAATAAAATCAGACAACGAAAGAGAAGGTGTGGGTGGAGATGGCGTTGAGGACGGGGCTGCTGGCAGGGCAGAAGGAGGCGCCCAAACTGCTGAAAATCGCATGTTGGTAAATGGTAACAAGACAAGATGCGAGGTAGTAGGTAAACTAATAAGGGTATACAGACGAGTGGTCGACGTTGAGATAGCGCCTTTGGCCTTCTGATATGTCCGGATATGGTCAGCCATCTCCGCCCGACGCGCAACAATGTATTCTGTCACACGAGGATCCAGAGGCACAGAATATTCAAGGTTTTGATGAATCGGTTGTAATGCCTCGATAATCTCATTGGCATCCGGTCGATTCTCTGGACGTGGTTCAAGGCACGCCACATATAGCTTTTGATACCATTCCGGTACGCCAGGTACCGGTTCAATCCGATACACATTTTCTTCTTCCTCCTCCTCGTTATTATTACTGCTGCTATCCAGTAAAACTTCTGGCGATGGAAATATCACTTTGCTGACCAGTTGCCATATAATCACTCCCAAGCTGTATATATCCGACTTCTCCGTATATATCCCTTGCCGCAGTTCCGGTGCAATATAAGGCAATCTTCCATACACAGCTTTCGTAAGCGCAGTAACCGACGATGACTCCTTGGACGGCGTCGAGAATCGATAATCTACCAAGAAGTAGTCGCTATCTGTACATATCACGTTGCGCGGATGAATGTTTCGATGACACATGCCGACCTTGTGCAGATCTGCAAGATTGGCCGCCAAACGCAAAATGGTTCCCGTAATCGTCTTTAGATCCAGATCTCCCAGTGGCATGAGCTTCATGTGATCTTCAAGGTTCCCGCCATTACTCAACTTGAAGACCATCATCAGATCCCCTGTGCTCTGGCATACTGTCAGTCCCAGAAAAAGCAGCGGCAAGAATGCCTTGGATTGCACAGCAATCTGCACCATTATTTTTCCATCAGTTCACTACAGGATCTGCTCGTTTTCTTAATCCACCATCCTTCGTTCGATCCTAACCTCATTAAGCACTTTATCGTCCACCACTTTTAAAGCGATTCGCGTCGGTTCCAAATCGTACGGCTGCGTAATCACGGCAGAGTAAACAGCAGAGAACCCTCCTGCTCCGATAAACTGCATATTTGAAAACCAAGACCAAGGGAACCATTGCATGTACTGGTCCAAGTCATCCAAATAAATCTGAGCAACAGCTTTTCGGGCGCGAGGGTGCGAACTGGCAATGACGTTCTCACGACCGTATCGTTCGGCGAGCACTTTGTACGATAACTGTTGCCGCCATATCAATCCCCAATGCTTATTATCAAAGTCAGACGTGAGGAAATGGAAAGCGGGGGGCGAACAAGAGCAAGTAATTACCCAAGTATGATCAAACTCGATCGAATTCTTGGCACAAAATTCGGTCACTTCTCGGTAAAGCTGGGCTAGTTTTTCAGGTATGGTGGCCAAGTACCCTGCATCGGAGGGAATGAGATTCTCAAGGCCAAACTCACGAGGGCAGAGGTCAATCAGGCGAGCGACAGCTTGTCCCGTCTGTTGTAAAAGCTCTTCTTGGATTTGACGGGCATACAGTTGTTCAATCTCGTTGTCATCCATTCACAGCCCAAACAATGCAAGACACCGAAGCAAAGAGAGTTGAGGATATAGGACAAGCGACAAACGGAAGACCAAAAAAGAGGCTCCGTAAAACCGAAGTTCGGGTTGCCCATGTCCTCGATCTGATTGGTCTGCCCTGGCTTATCTGTGATCCCGGCGACTTCAACGTCGGAGAGGGCTTCCGTTGTGTTCCTGATCTCGGTCACCGTGCCTCATGTCCGCCGGTTATTGGGATTCAATGTGCTTGAAAGAAGCCACTGGGTAACTTCTGCTTGAGAAACCAATATTGATGAGTTGGAGGCAAACTCATTAAGTACGCATGGCATGACTTCAAAAAGTAAAGGGGAAAGCACACAAGATATTCGAAGAAACAAAGAATGTAAAGAAAGGGTCATCGTCTCCAGTGTTATGATAGCTTCCACCTGTTATGCATGGCGTGTTATATGCAACCATTGCGCGGTCTAGAAAATTTCTGGCGTGATAAGACCATCAGCCCTTCTCTGCGTGCCCACTGGCATGGATGGATATAGGAGCCAAACTCTGCTTTCCGTCTTTCATCTGCCAGTAAACCCCATCGCGTGACGAATCAGTGAACCTGTCCGCCAACAGTGCGCAACGCTCTTGCATTTGCCATGTTATCCCTGTCCTGATTTAAGGCGCTGAAAACGGATTCAATTTCAGCCGCTTTTCTTTGTTTGGATACAGATGGGCTGGTTCTCTTGGTTGTTTCCGTCAAAGCCCAATGACGTGGACGACATTCCTACAAAAACGGCTTGCTATCACATTGTAAGTGAAATTACGAGAATACATTATGGTCCTGGAAATAGAAACTCAATGCTGCGCGTGCAAAACAGGAAGGCTTCTTGACATGTCATTACTTCCAACTTGCTACAGAGGTCGCCGATCGTTTGACCGCCAAACACCCGCACGTCAAAACAGACGTGAGTGCTTATATCAAGCAACAATGGTATGAACGCTCAAAAGAACTGCAAAAGGTATGCGTATAGAAAAAGCGGTGCTCTCTTTTACAACTTGATAATAACTGTTGAAATGTAGGAGTTCAACACGACGCATCATACTTCGCCGTTCATCTACGAAGGATGTGTTGCTGGCCAACAGACCTTCGTGGGAGGTTACAAGGAATTTGCAAAAAAGATCAAAGAAACCTATAAAATGAACTTGCCTTTAGACTAGCAAGCACATCATCTGTTTTTCTTCTTCCTTCATTGCATGAGAACACAAAAAGGCACACGTTTAAAGCAGTGAAATACGCAAACGATGAAGGGGTACAAAGCTCATTACGACTAATACCTATATTTCGTAACCTGCGAGGATATAACGCGCGTCCTGACGATAAATTCGAGGATCGACCATCTGGAATCCGAGGTATAAAAGGGCGCGAAGAATGGTTTCTACAAGCTTAATTAATTGCAAAGTACACAACTCGACACGAAGATTCTTACTTGAGTTTTTGTCCTCCTTGTCAATTACAATAATGAGGGAATCGCATTCTGTCTTTTCTTCTGCTAGTTCAATAAGATGAGTGATGCTATGAAGAGAAGAGAGAAAAAGGTTAGTTCCGATCATAAGAAAGGTGGAACAAGGAAATGATAATAGAGCGTGGCAAAAAAACTTTGGTCCTTTCCCCCCGAATTATGCTTGGAGTCGACTTCACGAACCTTTTCTTTCCATAGGGGGAAAGACACCCTCTCTCTCGATGACTCTTGATGCCCTTGGCTGCGAGAAAATGTACAAGGAACCCAGTCGTTAACAGAAAAAAAAGAATGTTCTTCTCGTCAACTCACCAGGCGTTAAAGTCACTTTGAGACCACCTTGTCAAACTTTGTCCGAAAACGCTCGGCAATGTCATAAAGACAGTCTTACGATAAACAAATGCATCGCATTCGAGCGACTGGCTTACAACAGAAAGCACTTGTTCGACTTGTTCATGAACTTGGCTGGCCTGCCCGAATATCCTGCTTACGATATCTTGATTGTCTATGTAAAAGTTTGTGTGTCCGTATGAGTGTCTGCACATCCTCTCAGGAGAGATTTATTACATGGGTTACGTCTACTCGAGACACCGGCAATCTCAAACCGTGCGACTTCAGTGCAAGAGGCAGCGTCCGCGGTGGTGCTACTCGGAGGCGAAAGGTCATTCAGGGCAATGACGTGCTCTTTATGCGTTGTTGTTCCGGTTATAATCATTAGGGTCCAAGAATGAGAGGACTGGAAAAGGGGGTTGACTACTTGCTACCGTTGTGGCAACAATTCCTGTCTTTGGTGGCCTTTGAACAGATAAAACCGGAAGCGTAAAAGAGAAGCACGGTAACCTTGTCCAGTTCTTTTATTTGCTAGAGGGCGTTTGAGACCTTTATTGAAGAACAAGACGCAAGGTCAGTCATGAAATTACAAGCGATGCACCATTCGAACCTTTCGAAACGCCCCAAAAACAAGACTGATAATGGGAAAGGGGAAGAAGAGACAAACCGAAAAAGTTTGAGTCAAATTCGGCATGAAACGCGTTGCGTAACACCGTTTCCCAATTGAAATAACGCACTTGGGCTCCGACAGAAAACCTGATACCCTTCATTGTCAGCTTTAATTCAACGCATGAAGACCCTATTGTCAAGCGCGTTTTGCGCTGACTCTCACTTTTCGTTCGCAACCATCAATGATGTATTCTAGCAATTAGAAGACCGGTCAGAAGTTCCTTACAGGGACGGATAATAGCGAAAGAGCACACCTTTGCTTCTTTCCCGAATTCGCTTGGTCGTACAGTAAACAAGCATTCGATTTAGCGGTAATTCGCTGAAACGTGGGTTTCCAGAGGCGATCGCTAAATCGAGCGCCCGCTTTATTATTCTCCAGCTAACTAACTAATAAATGAAAATGAGGATATGCTAGTTTTAAGACAGCCTTCCATTAAGGACGTCTTCCAATCGTGCGGAACTTAACATTAAGGGCATCATGGGGTAGCCCGTCATTACCTCCACACCTCTAGTATCGACAACGATAGGCGCCTCTTTTTCGCTCAGGCTAATTCCTTGAGAAATTAGGTCAATCTTGGAGGACGTGCGTATATAAAGATGTGCTATGTGGCTCGTGGCATATAAAGTCCTTTCCGCTGCGAACGTCATGAGGGAGAGGATGACACTCTTCCCTGTGCATATAATTTACAAGGTCTTCTTACCGACCGCTTGCATATACTGTCGAACGATCCTTTCGCACAAAGCTTACGCCGCATTTTTAGCTGCCCAAGTAAGCCATGCGGTGAATCCGGTGCCATATGCCATGTCATCCAGAGACGTTTCACAACATTTACCATCATGCCATCTGGATAGCGGATAGATCAGCCGTCCAAGGAAGCCTTCCCAAATGATGTCATTGGAAACGTGCGTATCAGCTGACATCGAAGCATAACCTAGGTGAAAGGCTGCTGCCCATGACTTGGGTATATCGAATGCTCCAGCGTCCCTCGCTATCCACGTCATCGGTCATTGACAAGGCGTGAAATTGAGATCAGGGCGGGAATGTCTACTCATTGCGGCCGTTCTGGAGGAGTCTTTTTGTTGCCTCCTCTTCTTCATCTTGTTATTGTGCGAAGGTTTGCTCCCAAAAGACTGTACCCTTTAACATACTCCTCTAGTCAACTTGAGTAGTAACGTAATCACAAACGGTAAAGTTGAACGAATCCTTTGTTTGACGACAGCGAGCTTGCTGTGCCCTTCTCATTGCTTCAAAGGACAAGACAGTTGTACTGAGGCTCAACTGAATGCACATCATAATGGCAAAGGAAACTGGTAATTGCAAGTACTGCACGAACGCAAGTTAGTTGGTCCGAAAGTCTGGAGGCAGAAAGTCGAAGAAGCTTTCCGCTGTTCCGAAGCAAGCAATATTAAGCAACAATTAACAGGTACATGAGAACTGCGCTTATTAAGGTCATGCAGCCTTTCCATTATCTTTTGGCCATTAGCGATTCTTTGTATCAATCGAGAGAACATGATTGCTTGATGGGATCTCAGTGGTCAAACGCCTGAGCACGTTGTCGTTCTTTTATTACCACGATCACGCGGGTTTTGTCCCTTCCCCCCAATGTCTGTACCCCAATCTATCATGCTCCAAGCGGTTGTAAAGCAGAAAGGGACAAACCCCTAACTAACTTCTTTTCTTTCTTCATATTTCCTTCTTTGTTGTGAATGCTCCAGTGGTTACAGTCGTTTAAAGTCTGGACAGGAAAACATCGCAATGAAGCCAAGGAGATGATTTTCGAAAAGCACCATCGTAAAGTTCGGCCCATTGCAAAGACGACATCGGTCCATGTCGGAGCTGACGATTCATCACGGAATCTGGAAAAGCCAAAGAGTGCCATCGCTGCATTGTCAGTCGAACTGGCAAAAACGTCGAAAACAGAAAAGGAGAAGCAGCAGCAATCAGAAATAAGCGTACTACACTGGACTTTATCCCCGAAGGCAACCGCAGCTGTATTGTCCACCAGCGTTTCGGCCAACGGCGATATCCATATTGCGACGAGTATGAGTAGTTCCTACAGTCAGGCGTCCTTGAACAGTTCTTGTTCCTTGGATACCGCAGCATCCCCTGCTATTGCAAAACTGGTCGCCGTGAGTACTTGGTCAGAAGATCCGCCAATCATTGCCGATCCTGAGCAAGAGCCACCTCCTCCACCTCCGCTAGTGCCACCCAAAAGACCGAAAAATCCCGTCTTGCCCGTATTCGATAACACAATTACTGTCGACAAACAACCACCACCACCACCACCGTCATCCACTGTATTCCAGTTAAAGAATACACTCGCCACTTGGTTCAGGCAACGCCATGTATCGGAAGGTCTTCCGTTAGAGAATCAATTTTTGTCCAGTCTAAAGACGAACCCTTACGAAAAACGGATTGCCGTAGTAGGTGTCCACGGCTGGTTCCCTACCAAGGTGATTATTATATCGCATGCACACAAACAGCAATAGTTAATAACGATCATTAGCTTGTCAGAAGCATGATTGGCGAACCGACAGGAACATCCCAGAAGTTTTGCAGACAAATGGTATCAGCCGTCAAAGAGTACTTTCTGAGCACGCACGAGGTGGATTTGCCAGATCATGTTATTACGGCCATCCCATTAAACGGCGAAGGGAAGGCCGAAGAACGGGTCAAGAAGCTGTACCAGCATCTTGTTTCGAACGTCGATTGGCTCGAGGCTCTATCTTCTGCAGATGTCATTCTGTGGGCAACGCACTCGCAAGGCACACCCGTATCTGTCATGCTGCTCCGGCAACTTTTGGAAAATGGACACGTCCACAGTGAAAAACAACCCATTTGCCTTTTGGCCATGGCCGGGATTGGCCATGGTCCATTCCCGGCATTTAAAGGGAACTTGATTGTCAAGGTAATAATATAAATCAATATCCACTCATAATAACCATAGTATTAATACTTATCTTCAGTACGTCGAAGCAGATGCTGCACGAGAACTGTTTGAATTCATGGACTCCACGAGCCCAATATCACAACGATTTCAACAATCCCTTGCTTATATCCTTCGGAAAGGCATCAAGACAGTCCTTATTGGATCTTTGCAAGATCAGGTGGTCCCTCTCTATTCGGCCATCTTGACCGCCGTATCCCACCCTTGTATCCTGCGAGCTGTCTACATTGACCATTACATTTACGACGAAAACGACTTCATCATCAATCTTGTCATCTTTGCACTCCGCCTTCGGAACCTCGGGCTTTCGGATCATGGTCTGCTAGAACACATTAGCGAGGCTTTGGCTGGAAGTATCTATGCGTTCGAAGGTGGCCATTCAACCATTTATGAGGAAACAGACGTGTACATGATGGCACTGCGCTATCTTTTTGAGGATACAAAGAAGCAGCAGCCAACAAACGACCCAGTCATACACTTGTTTCAAGCCAAATCAAGGCCGAATCCCTATTTCATTCCATGGGCCATCCGAGGTATCCTCGAAGACCCCAACGTGCGACAAGACGAATCGCTACGTTCTGAAATCGACAGACTGTTGCGGCTCTTTGCTTCTTGGAACCCAATCGACCCACGCTTACGTGAAATGAAATACCGCCTTGAACCACTCAGAACTTATGATATCCTTCCTACACCGATACCACCATCCCTTGCATCTACTTAGATAATAGCAATCCACATAGATCCTTACGGCATATTCCATCTTTTTGTAATTAATACATGTTGCATCAAGCACTCGTTCTGTTTTGCTTTAGCTGAATGCCCTCTCTATCTGAAAACATCAATAATCTTTCCGATTATACTCGAGGTACGTACCTCAAACATCTACGGTGCTAGATTTGTTTGTTGTTGTTTGTTGTATCTCCAGGTGGGTTCGTAATTTTGTCCTCTCTAGGTTTCGGGTAATAGCAATGCATAAAGTATTTAAGCTTCAGCTCCCGCCCAAGCGACATCTTATTTTCCCCAACTCTCAATATGAGCACTGCTAGTCAGCCATTCGTCCCACCAGGCACTTATGCCGTAACGCTCGGTTCGTCGCTTACCGGCGACCAAGGCCAAAAGTTCTACTCGTTCAAGTGTATGTCTCTCTCTCTTTTGTGTTGCAATGCAGTTGACTGAATCTTTAAAAGTTAATTCGTCACGAGTCGACCCCACCATGCTGGAGCGCGACGCCGCTTTTCTGCCTCCAGAAGACGATGACGACACGATTATGGTCGAATGGGCTACAGAAAATGCAAGTTTCTTCTTCCTGCACAGTTCAATATCGCCGCGGACTCACCTCGGGTTGCAAATAGGAAAACCAGTCTGAGCTCTGCTACGAGGCATTGACAAGTAGCGCCCACGAAGTCGATTGCGTCCTGATCTTTGACGACGAGACAAAGGTACCAAGTCTTTGTCACTTGAAGCGATGTACTATATTGACTATGGTGGGTAGACCTTCACTTTGGAACAGATAACGACCAAGTGCAACATGCGCAAGACGCGGAGACGAAGGTCTGAGCCAGTAAAGCAGCAGCAGCAGCAGTCGACTCCGCCCACAATGGAACGAAGATCCAGTGTGGATGACTTCGCAAAGGATATTGAGAGTAATATGCTTGCCTTGCTTGAAGACGACGACGACGATGATGATGAGGACGAAGGGGAGCGCCAAGCAGATACGTTTGAAGAAGTCGAGATTGTTTCGTCGCCAACAGCAATACAGCAACGCCTTTCACATAGCTCTAGTCCATCTCTCCAACAGCGTAACAGTTTTGGCGGAAAGACCATCTCGGAGGCTGCCATGGCAGCTGCGAACAAGGGGCGCAGGGGGTCTACTTCATCTGTTTCCAGTAGCGGATCATCGTCCGGTAGTGATAGTGGCAGTAGTAGTTGTAGCGAATCGTCAGGGTCGTCGAGTGGCAGTAGTTCCGGCTCTGAGAGCGACGATGATGATTCAAGCGACGACGACATGGATGATTTGGCTGCAAATATCACAAAAAGCCTGGATGAAAGTATTCCGTCGTCTCCTGTTGAACATTTGCGCCCTCAAACGCCTCCCTGGATGAACATAACTCCCAACCGGACTACTGGTCCTGTATCCCTGCGAGCGTTGTGTATGTATAGAAAATACAATGCATTGTGTCTGAACAGACTAACTGATTCACATCGCAGATAATGAGGATGAAAGAGACGACGAAGAAGACATCAGTAGCTCTGATAGCGACTGAACGATTCGATTCAATCGAGATGGCTTTGCTCCTCTCCACCTCTTTCCTTACACCTTATTTCTAATTAAAACCTAAGTAATCCGTATGCTTAATCTCAGTCTCTTCTTGAACGTTTAAGTAATGAGTAGTCATTAGGCTCGTCCCTCTTAAATCAGCTGATTCGTACGCTTTCGCTCCAAGGCCGTTGGCATTCTGAAATGCATCGCTCAAGGCGCGTGAGAGGGAAAGAAATCACAATTGAGAGTTCACATCCATAGGAAAACGGAACTTCTCGCACAATGTAGGTGTGGTTCCAGCTCGCATTTGGAACAAGTCATTCAGTCTGCCCGTTAAATCAACGTGTTGCTCGTTCGGGTCGATATTGGCGTTGTAACCCTCTTTCTATGCGTTCCCCACTGTGGGAAAGAATTGGGTGAAAACTGGTCCTTATGAAGCTCTTTCACCCAGTTTTCACCTTCACCTGAATTCAACCGGATTCCACCCCATTTGCACCTCACAACAGAAACAAGCATATCTCACCTACACTTGTATCATTATATATTACATGGGAACAAGGTCGCTCCTGAAAATTATTTTTTTTTTTCAGCATCAGCTTT